>PVLC010002056.1:0-123607 GCA_004027655.1 Graphiurus murinus
TTTTTTAACCTACCGTCAGACATGCTTTTTAAGATGTAGAGGAAACACATCAGCAGGCTCTTAATCTCAGACTGGTCTAGTTTGTCACAGCGAACCACAGAATTTCCCAAAGTGTTACTTTGTTGGTGCTAAAAAAGAAATAACAGGGGGAAAAATTCATTTCACTTTTCTCCTTTGGAAGAGAAAGAGTCTTGGCTCAAGTCACACAAATTGAAAAGTGCAAGAGAACTACAGGCGCAATTGAGTGATAGGCACACTTCCACCCAAACATAACGGACACAAGCGCCGATCCTTGGCGCTCCGGCTGGTCTCCTTTGCACACCCCAAGGCACACGCCAGAGGGCAGACCTCTCACCCTGGATAACCACAGCAAACCATCTTCAACGCCAAGGAAAACCTCATGCAAAAGAAGTATGCGTGCTAGGATCGATGGCAGAAGTGAGGACACCCCAGGACCACCTGTCTCCCTAGGAGAACAGCAGGGCTACAACAGCAAGGCTGAGCAAGGCGTACCAGCCACCAAAGCCTGGAGCCAGGCGCTGTCACTCAGGGGTCACCGTGGGGCACGGTGTGTACACCACTGGGGGAAAACAGCCGGCAGGTGTCCAACAGGACAAAAAGGGACACCCCAGCACAGCACTGCCAAAGACCCTAAACTGACGAGGTCAAGCACACAGCAGGGAGCTGGGGAGGAAAGGGCAGTTTTACCACTAGGCAGCAGGTTCACTTTTTTGTGTGTGTGGTACTGGGTATTGAACCCAGAGGCATTCTACCTCTGAGCTACACCCCCAGGCCCGTTTCATTTTTTCATTTTTTATTTTGAAATAGGGTCTCAGTAAGTTGCTGAGGCTGGCCTCGAACCTGTGATCTTCCTCCTGTCTCTGCTTCCCAAATCTGGGATTCTAGGCAGGCATGCGCCACCATGCCTCGCTTGCAGGTTTACATTAAAAACAAAAAACAAAACAAAACAAAAAAGAACAATAATTTCATCTCATGACTAAACTAAAAACACAGGAGATTAAAAAAACACTCCAAGCCAGGCATGGTGGCACACATTTGTAATCTCAGCATTTGGGAGGCTGAGACTGGAGGATCCAGGATCACGGCCAGCCTCAGCTACCTAGTGAGGCACTCCGCAAATTAGTGAGACCCTGTTTCAATATCAAGAATAAAAAATAGGGCTGGGGGTATAGCTCGGAGGTAGAATGCCCCTGAGTTCAATCCGTAGTATCGCAAAAAAAAAAAAAAAAAAACTAGGATCATTTTTTTTCCCCAAATACCAAAAAAGATCGGTAAAGAAGATGTTTCATTCAAAGTGTTGGTGGCCAATTAAAAAAATGCATCTAGCAAACAGGCTGAATGCATAAGATACGTGAACCTTTGTACGTAAGGAAGAAACACAGATGCAATTAGTGGCAAAACTGGCATGGCTGGGCATCCCGCCCACGTGGTGGGTCAGAGCCGCCAGGAGGACTCAGTACTTCTGGCAGCGGGAGGGAGGGGGTGGCTTTCGGCGTCTCCTCTGGCCAAGGCGGGATCGTCAGAATGGAAAAGTCCACAGTGACCCGGCTCCTCCTGGCCGCCTGGCTGTGCTCCTCCTCCTCCTCGCCAGCACCGCGCAGGACACACGCGGAGTGCCTTCTGAGCAGCTTTTCCCTCTACACACGGAGGCATTTTGGGGTCAAGGGAAAAGTGGGACAGGTCAGGACACACCCGGACAAGAGAGGCTCGTACCTCGACACAACCTCTACGGAAAGATGGTCAAGGGCAGCCGCCGAGTACGCGGCCAGATTACAAACCTGAGGAAGGACGCGTGCCAGACATTTTCTGATAACGTAGGACTACGTCCTTTAATGATACAGCAGTTTACTGGGAGAGGCGCCTTCCTATAACTTGAAATAACTTAGGAAAAGAGTCCTCAGATACCATGGCTCCTGGTTTATATTCAAGCTTCATCCTTTCCCACAAAGTTTCAAATAGTCGAAGTCTTTAGTCATTTTTTTTTTTGCGGGGGGAGAGCTGTTTTGTTTTGGTACTAGGGGCTGACTCCAGGGGCATTTGACCTCCAAGTTACATTCCTAGCCCTTTTTGTATTTTGCTTTTGAAACAGGGTCTCCCTAGGTTGCTGAGAGTCTCGCTAAGTTGCTGAGGCTGGTCTTGCACCTATGATCCTCCTGTCTCAGCCTCCCAAGTACTGGGTTTCCAGGCCACTACCTCTAGCTTTGAATGTTTAGTCATTTTAAGAAAAAAGGTTGCAGCCGGGTGTGGTGGCGCACGCTTGTAATCCCAGCATTTGGGAGGCTGAGACCGGAGCATCTGGGTTCGAGACCAGCCTCAGCTACTTAGTGAGGCATTCCGCAACTTAGTGAGACCTGGTTTCAAAATAAAGAATAAAAAATAGGGCTGCGGGTATAGCTCGCAGGTAGAATGCCCCTGAGTTCAATCCCCAGTACTGCAAAAAAAAAAAAAAAAAAAGGTTGCATACAAGGAGGAGGTTTTCTGTTGAGGGTAAGCACAGCGTAAATGTCAAGAGTGACTTCAAATCACACCTTATTCCTGTATCACCAAGATGATCAGCTGCTCTTTCCTGGAGTTGGCTTTGAACTTAATACCCATGTGCAAGAATAGTTGTGATAGAAATGGTATTTTCCAGCCTACGGACTGTTGGGATTCTAAATAAAGGGCATTTGAATCCCCTACGTGCATAAGCTGCCAGAATCACTCAGTCAAGGCACTCCATTATAAACCCTGCTCTGATCTGAGATCCTGGAGACAGAATCCAGAGAGTTTCAGGGGACTGGGGATGTCATTCAGTGGAAGAAAGCTTGCCTAGTATGAGTTAACTCCTGGGTTTGATCCCCAGCAAAACACACACACTCACGTACCCACTCAGGGAATATACATCATACTTAGATGAAGCTCTGATCATTTACCCCCCAGTTAGAAATAAAAAGCAAAAGATCACATTTAGCAGACAGGAGAACGTGGGGTGAATCCGCTCTAAGAAACACTTGCGTTGCCTGAAGGGAAATCACCTTATCCAGGGAGTTGCTCTTCTCACTGTTCCTTTCGGGAAGGCTGTTGCCCGAGTCGGTGCTGATGAGGGACCCTCTGGAGTCTGCATTTCTCACAGTGTTGATGTTCGGGGTTGATGTCGTGTATGGAGAAGCTAAACAGAAATGAAGGCAAGACCAAAGTTTTGGTACAGCGGGACAAAATAAAGATAAGTACTAAACTTGCAGGGAACTGCTTTGATGGCATTTGTTTTTTTCTGTTAGGGAAGTGTTGTATTTGATTACTTCGCTTTTAAAGAACCAGGTCACATAGAATGAGATAAAAGTAAACTATAATAAGAAACATTCAGAATAAATGTCAGTCTACTTATGGGAAAATGACCTTGACTGTTCAGATTATAAGGGCATGCATTGTTTCAGAATGGGATAACACAAAAATTAAAATATAAATGCACCAACAGCTATCTAATAAAAAATTAAACCATACGACAGACCCACAATATGTA
This sequence comes from Graphiurus murinus, assembly GCA_004027655.1. Lineage (NCBI taxonomy): Eukaryota > Metazoa > Chordata > Mammalia > Rodentia > Gliridae > Graphiurus > Graphiurus murinus. Next base: position 3,521 of record PVLC010002056.1, read on the forward strand.
AACTGTATGCTGAGGAGCTCCAGCAAACCCTGCAGGGTGTCACGAAATATTTTGGATTTTTGAGGAAATCAATAATATTTAACATTGGCCAGAAACTGAAGTTGCAACACTGGATCATGCTAATGTTCTTTTCAGTGGTGTTATATCTCTATGAAGCTGGGTATTAAGTAGTTGCTATGATAAAAGGCAGCCAGGCATGGTGGCGCTCACCTATAATCCCAGTACTTGGGAGGCTGAGACAGGAGGATTGCAGGTTCAAGACCAACCTCAGCAACTTAGTGAGTTAGTGAGACTCTCAGTAACCTAGCAAGATCCTGTTTCAAAGCAAAAACAAAGAAAGGGCTGGGAGTGTAGCTTGGAGGTAAAAAACCCTCTGGGTTCAATACCCTGTACAGAGAGAGAGAGAGAGAGAGAGAGAGAGAGAGAGAGAGAGAAAGAAAGAGAGAGAGGAGAGAGAGGAGAGAGAAAGAGAGGAGAGAGAGAGGAGAGAGAAAGAGAGGAGAGAGAGGAGAGAGAGGAGAGAGACGAGAGAGAGAGGAGAGAGAGAGAGAGAGAGAGAGAGAGAGAGAGAGAGAGAGAGAGAGAGAGGCTGAGACTCTCTGGATTTGTACATTCTGTGCTAAGCCAAAAGGTGAGCTTCTGGCAGCAGAAAGGCCTTGCAAGCCGGGCGTGGTGGCGCATGCTTGTAATCCCAGCATTCGGGAGGCTGAGACAGGAGGATCCGGGTTCACGGCCAGCCTCAGCTATCTAGTGAGGCACTCCGCAAATTAGTGAGACCCTGTTTCAAAATAAAGAATAAAAGATAGGGCTGGGGGTATAGCTCGGAGGTAGAACATCCCTGAGTTCAACCCCTAGTACCACAAAATAAATAAATAAATAAATAAATAAATAAATAAATAAATAAATAAATGAAAGGCCTTGCAGGTTCTGCAGATGACTCGGGGAGACACCAGCCCTGGGCTCAGCAGCTGTCAGCACAGCCTCCCAGGCCTGGGCGAAGATGCCACCGCCTGCATCTCAGCAGGCCAGTTGCCTTCAGATCTCACTAGGCAAATTAGTTGGCATGGACTGAGATATGCCTAAGTTAAAAATAAATAAATATAGCCAGTCTCTGAGTTGCACTCAAAATATTTCTTGTCACACTTTTTTTTTTTTTTTTTTTTTTTTTGCGGTACTGGGGATTGAACTCAGGGGCATTCTACCTCTGAGCTACACCCCCAGCCCTATTTTTTATTCTTTAAACAGGGTCTCACTAAGTTGCAGAGGGACTCATTAAGTAACTGAGGCTGGCCACGAACTTGTGATCCTCCTATCTTAGCCTCCCAAGTACTGGGATTACAAGCGTGCACCACCATGCACAGCCCTTGTCACACTGTTAAATTTGATGGCTAATGGCGTAAATCCATCATCTCAGGCAAAGTCACAATGGTCTTTTTTTCTCCTGGTGCTTTGGATCAAAGCCAGGGCTTCACACATGCTAGGCAAGCACTCTACCACTAAGCTGCCCCCAAGATAAGTCTTTAACTTAGAAGAAAGATCTGGGACACAAAGGTTGTAACTCCTTCCTTTGCCTAAACATTCAGATTTACTCACTACGACCCCTGAAACTGGTTCAGTGTATTAAAACCGAGCAAAGAAGAACCAGGGGGACTTGGAAATCTAAGTGAACGTTGGAACAGCGGCCTTGCGGTCAGCCACAGGCTGCCTTTTCCCCAGGAGACTCTGTGATCGTTGTCACAGGATCAGGGGGAAAGCCTACTAAAAATACTATGACCCATTTTCTATACCAAGAGAAAAGAAACACATACTATGACCAATTATAGCTCTCCTCATATAGCTGTGCTTTAGTTAAGGTAGAACACAGAACTCAAGAGAAGAGGTCTTTGGTAAAATAAATCAGATCCCAAATTTGCAGATTTTAGGCCTGATTCCAAAACTAGAGTCCTAATTTAAGACAAACAGATGGGAATGCAATAAATAAAAACATGCTAAGTTTGCTCCCATCTATTTGTGTGTGTGTGTGTGTGTGTGTGTGTGTGTGTGTGTGTGTGTGTATTTAATATATTGCCACAGAGAATGACTTTTAAGGACCTTAAACAACACGGAGTAAAATGGCAAGTTTAGTTTATCCCTCTCTCCTTTGTACCAGCAGCCCAATGCACTGAGTATGTAGAAAAAGGAACCCGGAGCCTAAGACGCTCACTTTTTAAAATAAATTAATCAGTCAGGGGTGACAGCGCATGCCTGCGATCCCAGTACTTTGGAGACTGAGACAAGAGGATCACAAGTTCACAGCCAGCCTCAGCAACTAAGCAGTTGTAGACCTTTACTGTCACCTGATAAGGCCTTGTTTCAAAATAAAAAATAAAATAGGGTGGGGGTGTAGTTCAGAGATAGAATGCCCTTGGGTTTGATCCCCAGTACCACAAAATAAACAAATAAAATAAGATAAATGAATCTGGGTAATTTTTATCCAGACAAGGAAATCAGTTTTAGAAATTCTTTTTTTGTGTGTGTTACTGGGGATTGAATGCAAGGGCATTCTATCTCTGAGCTACGCCCCCAGACCTATTTTATTATCTTTATTTGGAAACAGGGTCTCGTTAGGTTGATAAGAATCTCACTACTTGCTGAGGCTGTCCTTGAACCTGCGAACCTCCTATTTCAGCCTCCCAAGTACTGGGATTACAAGCATGAGCCACCACGCTTGGCTAGTTTTAGAAAATCTCATGCACCTCTCTCCAAAGACATGTAAGAAATTGGTGGGTGAGCATTCCCAATATGCAAAGAAACAGGATTTCTTGTCGACAAAGATACAAGGACAGAGTCTGCTCCTGAGGGATAAGCACCAGAACTAAAGTCAAGTGGAGGCTCCCGATGGATAACAAAAGAGTTGCTATAGCTACCAGCAAAACTAGCACACCATCGAAGGTGGGGCTCGCCTGGAAAGCACCACTGAAAGGGATAGGATTTAATCCTCAGGACTAGAGGAAGCACAGACAAAGCCTGGGTGTAAATACACTTGCTGTGGTAAATCCCTATAAAAAGTGGATTTAGATCTTGAAATTCCACCAGGTGTGGTAGTGCATGCCTGTAATCCCGGTACTCGGGAGGCTGAGACAGGAGAATTGCAGGTTCCAGGACAGCCTTGGCAACTTAGCAAGACCCCGTTTCAAAAATAAAAAGGGCTGGGGGTATAGCTTGGAGGTAGAATGCCCCTGTGTTCGATCCCCAGTACCACAATAAGAAAAAAAAAAAGAAATTCCATAAGCATGAAAAGGGCCTGATCAGTCCCGAATCATTTTCGTAATGAGCGTGGAGTCTCCAAAGGCCATGCTCAGGGTGTCCCATGGCTCATCTGGAAGTGCTCAAGGAATCCCAGCCCCTCCTCACAAGGAGCCTTCTGCATTGAAGAGAGTCCAATGAATCGAAACATTCCTTTGCTGTGGTGGGATCATTTCCACAAAGTCTTGAGCAGTCAAGTCTCTGGATCTCTTACGATCCTACGGAGTCCTGGTCACAGAGGACAGGGCAAGAGGATCTTGAAAACATTTCTAGGCTTGTGGGCTTACCTGGTTAAATACTGAGAGTGTGTCAGAGAAAAAGAGATGATGCAAGAGAACTGTGCTTGCAATGACAGTCAAATACTAATACGGAGTGCTTGGCATGCCGTAGAGATTTCAGAGGGTGGAGGCCCTGCCTATGGCATCCAGATCTGAAGCCACGTCGGCCTGACCTAAAATGGTACCGTGAACAGTTGCAGATGAACCCCTCTGAAGGTTGTCTCCGCACGCCCAGAGCAGCAGCGCGGCATGCGGGCAGAGCAGGACAGACAGCGCGAAGGAGCCAGGAGGGAGGCCAATGGGAACTCTCAAAGGCAGCCATTTGCGGAGCTTCTACCCTGTGCTAGGCTCTGCTTCAAGCATTCTGCACGCATTAACTCTTAATCATTTCAATTCTAAATAAGGGGAGTATAACAATGTATATGACGAGTATATAGATGTGTATAAATAAGATTAGGGATTGGTACTGGTAATATAGAATAAGTTTAGGCACTGGTGTGAACTTTCCAATTTTATATTCTCCCCCCATAACTCATCACCTACTATGTAAAATGACTTATTAACAGTAATACAAAAGCTAAGAACACACACTCACAATGGATGGTAGCCTTGCAAATTAGTTAGATAAAAAAAGAATATACTTGCAGCCAGGCATGGTCGCGCATGCTTGTAATCCTAGCACTTGGGAGGCTGAGACAGGAAGATCCAGGTTCGCGGCCAGCCTCAGCTACTTAGTGAGGTCTTCCACAACTTAGTGAGACCCTGTTTCAAAATAAAACAATAAAAATAGGACTGGGGGTGTAACTTGGAGGTAGAATGCCCCTGGGTTCAATCCCCAGTACCGCAAAAAAAAAAAAAAAAAAAAAAAAAAATGCTTTCTGCCCCATGAATTTATGCCATTAATGCATAGTCTAACCACCAGCCATCGTAGGACATTTCATTTATTCAAGGTACAGTAAAGGGAGATAGAGAAATAAAGCCAGAAGAAGATTGTGAACATTCTTGGAAGATTATATGTATACTATACATACATGTATATATATATGTATATATATATATATATACATATATATATATATCCATTATCTTCATGAATGTATGGACTCATGAATAAGTCAGAATATAAATTGGTCTATTTTCTTAGGCATTGTCTTATAGAGAAATTATCCAAATCTTGATTTATGCTGGCTGTTTTCTTCTCCATGGGGGATACTCTTCCACTGTTCCATATAGGAAAAATATTGAGAGGACAAAAGATTTTTGAAAGCTGATTTTAGGACTGAATCCTAGCCACAAAACATGATGGAATAATTCTTCCGGGAATTACTTTGTCACATTTCATCTAAACTGCCAACACTACAAGTAAATCTCCCCCCTCCCCACGCCTGCAAGGATAATTCCTTTACTAAAAGCATGAACAGTACTACTAAGATTAAAAATGCTTCACATGCATTTCACAAAGAGCAACTAATGCAAGCAAGGGATTAAATGAGCTGTGTTTGAGGCTTGCAAGAATTCTGGAATTCTTATTTCAGTTTATGGTGGAAGGAGTCGAGCCATGAACTATTGGTTGGGATAAGAATATGAGGGCAGACACTCAGCCAGCCGAGTCCTAATTCGCAGTGTAACTTATTAGGGAGCCGCCAGATGAAAGACAGCATGAGTGACGCCGATAAGCGCGCGGAGCATTACCGATGCCGGAGATGGCGCCCAGGAGGTCCTTGTGCAAACTGTGGTCCAGCGTGTTTCCCTTCTGCGGCGTCACGAGCGGGTTCCCAGCAGGCAAAGCGAGGGGCTCGTCCTTCATGGTCTGTCACAGAGGGAAGACAAGACGCAAAGACAAGTAAGAGTCAGCAACAGTTCTCCAAGCGTGAGAGCAAGGGTAGGAACGGGACAGAACAGGCTGACAGGCTCAGCGTGCCCAGGGGGAGAAGCAGCTGCCTGGCGGGGGCAAGGAACGGGGTGGCAAAGGGGTCAAAGAAGGAGCAAGCAGAGGGAAGGCCATGGGGCCCTGGGAGGCGGAGAAAAATCTCATTTTTTCTTTCTCCAGCAAGACAAGCACCTCTCCCTTGTTAGGGATGATGCCCAACTTTTCTTTAGACTATATATATTTATTTTTTTGTACTGAGGAATGAACTCAGGGGCATTAACCTTTGAGCTACATCCTCAGACCTTTGTATTTTTTATTCTGAAACAGGGTCTTGCTAAGTTGCTGAGACTGTCCTCAAATCTGTGCTCCTCCTGTCTCAGCCTCCTAAGTACTAGGATTGCAGGCATGTACCACTATGCCTGGATCTTCAGACTATTTTAGGACTCTTCTTCAGAGAGAGCTTCCTCTGCTCTTTCTAACTGGAACACCAGCTTTTCCTGCTCAAATGAGCCACAGAGAGTCACAGGGTTGTGGCGACAGTCTCTGGATGCTTGAGCTTCGTGTGAACTCTCCATCAGTGGAAAAACTATATTGATTTTTTTTGGGGGGGGGTAGTGGGGATTGAGCTCAGGGGCATTCTACCTCCGAGTTATACCCCCAGCCTTATTTTTTATTCTTTATTTTGAAACAGGGTCTCACTAAATTGGGAAGTGCCTCACTAGGTAGCTGAGGCTGGCCACGAACCCGGATCCTCCGGTCTCAGTCTCCCAAATGCTGGGATTACAAGCGTGAGCCACCACGCCCAGCTAACTATATTAAATTTAATGCTATAGCAAAAAGGAGATTTTACTTTGGTGAAAGCCAAAGGAAGACCTTGTATTCCTTTTTCTCAGGACTGAAACAGGACAAGGAGGTCACAATCTGTCCTAATTACTTATCCTGCTTAGAAAACAGAATTAGAGAGTCAGGCATGGTGGTGCACACCTGTAATCCCAGTAGGTAGGAGGCTGAGGCAAGTGGGTCTCAGGTTTGAGGGCAGCCTCAGCAACTTTGGGAGACTCTCAGCTAAGTGAGACTGTTTCTAAACAAACAAACAAAAAAGGGTCTGGGTGTGTAGCTAGGAGGCAGAATGCCCCAGGTCCAATCCCCATTAAAAAAAAAAAAAAAAAAGCAAGCAGAGGTAGAGGACATATGTGTGGAAGGCAATATTGTTTAGGTAAGATCAGCAAAGTGCATTTATGATAGAAAAGGCTTACATCCTTTGGATTTAGAAAATGCATGGGGGGAGGTAAAGAGGTACTGTAATAAAAAGAACAAGGCATCACTGCTGGGGAAAAGAGACAGAACATGCGTGGAAACTTCTCTAGTATCTGTCAGAAATGAGCATGGGCCTAAGGGGACGTGGGCTAGAACCATGCCTTTATTTTTGCTCCTTTTCCCCCCCATAAATTTTTGTCGAACACACTAATGAAAATCCTGAGGCCTTATAAGGTATTAGGCCATCAGGAGAGCAAGAGTTGGAAGGTTCCTGACTGACTCCATCTTAGCCACTGCTGTAATTTACCAAGGCTAATTACCACGTTATTATCAACATGAATATGGTGTCACTGGTCAAATAAAGGGAGGGTGTGCACTGGGTTGAGGAGCTTTCCCACAAAATTCATGTCCACCCGGCACCTCAGGCTGTAACCTTATTCCAGATGTAATTAAGATACGAGCTAAGATGAGCGCATACCTCATCAACAGCAGAATAAGTTTCTGCTATTCTACACCCAGTCGGTGGTACTCTGTTATGGCCGCCCTAAGACACACTATGGCTGCGTGCATCTGTGTAACTATGCGTACATACCCCGCCTGGGTTCACAGGGAAGGGCGATACGTCCCTGACGTTGATCCGCTGGACATTTTCAATAAGTAGACCAAACAGAGGCAGGTAGAGAGTGGCTATCCTTGCCTGGTGACTCTGTAACAAAGACACACGATCAGTTTGTCCCACAGCTCTGAGAAATGAACGGCAGACAAAGTTGGCACCAGCTCCTGCCTTTATTTAGAGCCTTCCTGTAAAGATAGATATTTGATTCTGTGCCAAAAACACAGGAAAAGTCTTCATGCTGTTATCGTGAATTTTCTAATTCGATACTTTCTTTATATCGCCTAAAATGAAGGGCATTTGCCACTGCCTGTTTCCCTTCCCTTGGGGTACTGCTCACCCTGGAAGAATATCGATCGTCAAAAGAATGCTTTATCAGCAGGTTCTTGAGCACGCTGATGGCGATCACGCGGACCTCCCGGGACTCCTGGAGGGCGGTGCCCACCTCCCGCAGCAGCAGTCCCACCAAGAAGTGGTTTCTGCAGAACTCGTCCGTGAGCGAGTAGTCAAGCTGGAGATCTGAAACGAGGGCAGAGGCTACGTTAGCTAGGGAGGATCCAAAGTTCTGTGAATACATTTACCCTTCCTCTGCGCATGTCAACACGTGGTTAAACAAGGCTTCAAACAGAATAGGGCCGATTCTAAGCTCGACTTGTTAACACATCGAACTCTCACATGAAAACCACACTGAAATGCAATTAAGATATTAGTCCTCCATCAGAGGAATAGCTGGCAAAAACCTCCCATTCTGTAGGTTTTCTCTTTAGACTCTTGGTAGTTTCTCTTGCTGCATAGAAGCTTTTTAATTTGATGCCATCCCATTTATTAATTCTTGTTTTAATTTCCTGAGCTTTTGGGGTCTTATTGAGGAAGTTTCTACCAGTACCTATCTGTTGGAGTATTGGTCCTATGCCTTTTTTTCTGGAATTTTATGAATTTAACACCTGGAATTGGGGATTGGAGGATAGACTGAGTACTCTGTTTCAAGACCAAAGGGTAAAATGGGCAATATACATTGTATATCCTACAGCAAAAAGCATGTTTATTCAAGACATAATTTAAAGTAAGTAGTGAGAATTTAAAAATATAATGTGAATTATACTAAGTAAAAATGGTAAAAAAAATACAAATAAGTACACTGGAGATCTGAAACATTTTTTGATTTGGAACATACAGCATCCTATGTAATTAAACTGGTGAACAGTTTTAGCACCAATTTTTAGAAGACAGCATATGTTATATTACAAATATAACTTTGGTACTGACAAAGTTTTTAAGAAGTTATTATGCTGGCTATAAGAACTACAGAAGAGTAATTTGTACACAAAGTATGTAATTAAAGAAATAGTAAATATATATGCTTTATTAAAATGTTATCTACTTCTTGAGCTCAGCTATCTACTTCCTGGTCATCAATGCTTATATAATCCTGATAAAGCCCAATGTGTTTAAATTGAACACATTAGTACATAATCTATTTATTCTGCTATCACTGAATGAAGAACTTATTTAGTACAGTCATTTCTAAAATATCCTAATACTTCTGCAATCCTAAAAGAAAAAAAAAAGTAACATAAATGAAAAATGGAAGGAACAAGGCACCAAACCAAACTAGTAAGTCGTCAGCAAGCTAAAGGATGAGCTAAGTCAGAAAACTGAAAGCTCTTCCAGAAGAGAGATGGAAGGAAGCAGGAACTCTACGGAGGGAGGGTAAATAATTACAAGCAGCTGAACATTGGTCTAAAGAGGCAACACCCTGTCAGGAAGTCAAAGACAGGATCTGAGTTGCTATACTGACTCTGCTAGTAAAGGAAACTCTATAGCCCCCTTCTTCGACTTTAATCCTACATCTGATAGTTTAAAAAAAAAAATCTACCCCAAATACTGATCTATGAAACCCTTTAGTAGAAGGGAAAGAGTATTCATTTTTCCAGAATAATCATGTTCACTGTTCATGATTACTAAACCCAGTTTACCCAAACTGTAGTTCATAGCTTGAATTCATATAAACCTCTAAGAAAACTGCTGTGGCTTAATTGTGCATGCGCTTACACACCACACACATGTGCATGTGTGTGCAGGCATGTGCATGAGCTAGAAGGCGATTTGGGGCAAGTGAGAAGAAAGAGGAGGAAAATGCTGAAAAAGACCTACTCCTATCAGTGCGGCAAGAGTATCTGTATCTGTATCTGACCCTTGGACAGCCGCTCTGCAACCAAATACCCTGGGAACCCACTGAGCTCGCCTGAGTCTGCTGGGCACCTGGAGGATTTCTGTCCACTCGGCTCTACAGGACAAACAACTGGGCTCTGTGGGGTTAAAGGGCAAGATGGACAGTAACACGTGTCCTCTGCCCAACCAGTGGACATAAACAGCTGTCCTCAGCATTCTGACAGAGGAAAAGAAAAAATCAAGGCCAGCGGCCAGAACAGGTGGCGGTGGTGAGTGACAGTGAGAGGGGTTTGGGAGCAGGGGAGGGCAGCTGCTTCCAGGTGGAGAACTGGATGCCCCCCAGGGCTGTGCGGTATGACCGCTAGGAAGGACGGCTGAGGCTTCCCGGGGGAGGGGCTGAGGCTGAGGGGTACCAGGGAGGGGCACGCCATGTTTGAAAAGCTGAACGGAAGCAGGCACGCTTGGAGGTGGGGAACAGGGGAGAGACCAGAGAGGTGGCCAGCAAGGTGAGCCTGGAGTGCTGGCGGACCCTCATTTCCCTCCAGTTGTTACCTGGCCATACCCTAGCTCAACGGTCACTGCTTTTCATATTCTCCCTGTCCAAGCTTTATTTTTCTCCCCTTAGCATTTATCAATCTCTAGCATTCTATATACTTCACTTTTATAAAGTAGCCAAGGATTTTCATCCAGGTTGTCCACAACTGGTTCCCAAGCTAGCCAGTGCTGGGTAACTATTTGTTGAATATATAAGTGCCAACTCCGAAGACACAATCTCCTTTCTTCTTCCTTACGAGGTGGTTATAAATCTGTTTGGGGGACAGGTGTTTTTCCCTGACTATCTCTGTATGTTTCTCTCTAAATTTCAGAGGTGTCATTAATAGTTTGGTGGCATTCTTCCACTTTTTTCCCTTTAGCACAAATAAACCCAAGCACACCCAAAAGCATTAAACTCAATAAATATCACATGACAGATGTGACAAGCTAATTTGTTCAACTTAATTTATTCAGGGACGGGAAAGGAACCTTTTTGAGCTCAACTCTCTTTAAACTTAAGAAGACACAGGACACTTAGTAGAGACTCAACATGCAAACATAAAAAGCATGTGAAAAAGCGGAGTTGCTAGTGATTTAGGTGACTGCTACTGCTGTGGACAAGGGCTATGAAAATGGTGGAATCCATTTTGGGGGGAAATCGGGTTTTTCTGTTTGTTTTATTTTCTTAAAGAAACATCCCAGAGAACCAAGATGGCTCCTTTGGATGTTACGGCCATGTCTTAGCTGGTGAAAACAAACTCACCAGTTTCTCCCGAGCTTAAAACTCAATCGGAGTAGAGAAGAAATGCCTACAGAGCAAGTGCGAGCGTTTCAGTAGTGACTTGCATTCTTTTTCTTTTAAAGGAGGAAAATGCAAGAAAGCAAGCGTCACATCCCACACCTACCTACTGGAGTGTCATTTGACTCCACAGCTGGTGAAAGAAAAGCTAATTCATAAGAAAAAAGAAGAAGTGAAACAAAAATAAACCACAACAAATAAATGGACTTATATCATTTAAGCAAAGGAATTCTTCAATAAAACCGAGTCGCACTGGCATGATCTGTAATCTGATAAGTTTGCTGAAAAGTAAGGATCTGGGTAGTACTTTATCAATACTTTTTGAAACAGAAATTTAACAGCGAAAAAAAGAGTTAATTCATCAACTACAAAAAATTAGAAAATTCTAGTATCATATTTGAGTCAATTCTCTTATTAAAAATGAATGGCTCTCTTGGTGAAAAGATTCATACATGTCCAGATAGGTTACCTTGGTATCTTTGAATCCTGCCTTTTCCAAAAGGCATTGGTAAGTTCAAAGGAATATAATGTTCATGATTGCACACCACACGGAGAAATTCAAATTTGTATTCGAAGAGGGTCTACAAGAAAAAATATTTAGCACAACTTGAGTACCTCACTGGATCTTTTATACAGTATCCTAAAAGAGCCTACTTAGAAACAATACTTCCAGTCTTTAGCAACCTGACCTTCTAGGAACTGCATGCTCTATTCCATTTTATAGATTTTAGAATGGCCACAGGTATTTGTTTGAAAAAAAAAAAAACAAAAAACTGAGAACACATTTCATTAAACAATGTCCTTGGCTGTCTTTTAGGCCATTTATTATTTATGTTCCTCCTATTTGCGTAAAGGATTTCAAGAACCTAGTATTAATAGACAATACAATAAAAAATTACAGAGCTTAAAAAAAAAAAAACAAGACAAGTAAACTGGAGAGAGCTTACATGGTTATTTTTTATCTTGTTAGTAAACCCATAAGACTCTCAGTTGTCTAGCTGAAATGTCATTTCAGATGTTTAAGAGAAAATGAACGGGTAGGTTTCTTTCTCATTCTGGATTATTCTCTCCCTATTATCTCATACCTATTAGTGCAAGTAAGTGCTGGTATTTCTAAGAGGGGAGTGAGCTGTGCCTCTGGGACTGAAAGAAAATTCTGGTAAGAACTGAGAGGAAAAGGTGGGAGGATTTCCAGTCCACCTGAGAGTCAGCGAGCACGGAGGAACAGTACACAGAGCCACCTACCTTTGGGTCTCCAGGAGCAAAGCAGCTGATGTAGTTGTTGATCTGTTTAAAGACGAAGCCCCTGTCCATGAAGGTGAAACATCTCTGCGGAGGAAAACCATCCACAAAGGTCAGTGTTTCAGGCCCAGACTTTCTGGGAATATAGGTTCGATTCAGCATTCATTAATAAGTTTAGTCTTCGGCATAAAAACATCGTCAGAACACCTATTCTGGTCACTCTGCAAAGTGGCAACTTAAAAGGCACATCTCAGTCATAGCTGACACCCTCTCCCCTGGAGGCCCCCACCTTGATGAAGACAGCCAGGCTATGATTGGCATTCTTAGACGCCTCTGGGTTATCTCGAAACTTCTGAGTGATGTGTGGCATCAGCATATTCACGACGGTCTCTACTGCATGATGGTAGGATGCAGGGAATCTCTGGTTTCGCAATAACTACAAGGAATTCAAAACAAGCATGCGTTAGTTTTTAAGTTGTAACCCTTTCAGGGAAAAATAGCTTAAGAATGACTCTTCTTTCTCTCTAGGTCCATGTGTTTCGATATTCCAAATAATTGTCAGTGGATACACTTCAGTAGGATAAAGACCACCTTGGAAATCTTTGTAGTAATGTGGAGATTCCATCTCTGTGCCCAGAGATTCTGGTCTAAGAGCTTGGCAGGGCACAGGGAGAAGGGGCAGGAGCTGCATCTTTACGAAACATTTTTGGTGATGTTGATGCCTGTATCTCTCAGAGAAAAGCAAGGGCCTAGGCTTAAGTTCAAAGTACTCAAACTAAACATACATAGATTAATGATTATACATGTCCAATTTAAACTGCTTGGCAACACTCTACTTCAAATTAATTTGTGTGTGTGTGTGTGTGTGTGTGTGTGTGTGTGTGTGTGCGCGCATGCACACGGGTATTCTACCTCTGAGCTACACCCCCAGACCAATATCATTATTATTTTTTTTACTTTGAAAGTTGCTAAAGCTAGCCTTAAACCTGCTATCCTCTTGTCTCAGTTTCCCAAGTACTGGGATTACAGACATGGGCCACCATACCCAGCTCAAATTATCCTTATATAAGAATCTTTCTCCAACATTAATGATTACCTAAAAAAGTACAATGACTACTTAGCAATTAGCTACTGTCTATCACTGTGTATCTTCCACACATTAGGCCCTGCACCATGTATTTTTATGTAGTTTTGCATTTAGTTCTTGTAAGATCCTGCTGAGTTTAGTCCTCATTTTGTAGAGTATCAGAAAAGCTAGGGGAATTATGTTCTCAGGCATACAACTAAAACAATTGGGCTACCATGAATCTAAAGCCTGTGCTCTTTCTGCTAGCTGAGACTGCATGGCCGCCTCCCCTGGCCACATTAACAGACAGTTGACTGAGAACCTGAATGGGAAGGGTGCTGAACTAAATACTCCGTTACCTTTATCCATTCACAAATTTAATCCTAACAGTCACACAGAGGAGGGGAGGGGATTGTCCTCCCCACTTCATAGAGAAGGAAACTGAGGGTTAAAGGGAACTAACTGACCTTTAATTGCCTTCCCTTTCCCTTCTTCTTTGGTAACTGAACCCTTGGGTTTACAGAAGCACATGGCGACCCACCTAGAGACTACACTTCCCAGACTCCCTTGCAGCTAGAGATCGGCCACAAGACGAGGGGCCAGGCGCCTTCTCCAGAGGCCATGCCCCTAACAAGAGCAGCTTGCTCTGAACGCTCTCTTTTTCCCCATGTCTAGAATGTACTGCGTCCCTGCGTGGCTTTGAGGAAGAAGCTGCCCCTTCTCTCCAAACTGCTTACCAGCTCATGATTTTCTAAAACAGAGAAATGAAAATTCTATCTTATTTAAACCACTGCCATTATGGCCTCTTTTAGAGCTGCCAAACCAGTATTCCAACAAACAGGTAGTATTTTGTAAAACTGGAACTGGGACCTGGACATTTTTGACATGACAGCATTATTTCAGGCACCAAATATCAGAACCTCCTATAAAAATCAGAAATGCTAGCTTTATCGTAATTTCAGTTCTGAAATCAATAGCAAGGAAATCTTTGCAAACTCAGACAGACTCAAGAGTCCAGTGAGGCAGGGTCAGGTTATAAGAATGTGAACTTTATCTACTTTCAAAAACAGAACAGCCAGTTTTGAAATTTCAAACGGCTTGTGTTGCATGCATACAACCAATAACTTTATGTCCTGAGGTGTTCCTATGAAGAGATAATCAACCGGCAGGACCCCTGGATAGGACAACTAACCATCAGGCATGGCTGAGAGCTACCCAAGCCCGTCACTCCTGAAAAAGTGGTACCCTAAGAAATGCCATGGACTTGAATGGGGCTGAGCCAATGGTTGCTAAAACCATAAAAGGTGCATAAAGACCTCTATCCTGGATAGATGAACTGGACCCTAGGTAAACCTACTAACCAACATTATTATCAGTAAAAGTAAGACAACCAGACCTAGAGCTATCCTGACACAATGCAATAGTACCAGCTATGAAATATCCTTCCCAGAGAGGAAACCAAACCCGAGTCAAATCAGAACTCTCGTCATAAACACAACCACAGGAAATTCAAGGGACAGAGAACCATGTCTCGTCACACTATGAGGTTACAATTGGCCAAATCTAGAACGTGGGAAATTCTGCCAGGCAAATGACCCACTTTCTTCAACAAATATGTTGGATTAAAAATGGAGAGGGAACAACTTAAGGGGGGAAAAAAAAACCCTCCTCAGAGACACATCAATGAAATGCAGTATGTGGATTTATTTAGATTCTGACTCAGCCAAACCAACCGTAAAATGACATTTTGGGGACACCTGGAGAAAACCAAATATAGACTGAGGGTTAGATGATGATGAAGGAATACTGCTAATTAAAGAAAACATAATGGCATAGTAGTTGTGTATTTTAAGAGGCTTATCTGATAGAGATGATGCAGTGAGGTTTTCAGAGATAAAATGAGAAAATGTTGGGAAATCGCTTTTAAAATACCATAGGAACTGGGGGTGGTGGCGCATGCTTGTAATCCCAGTACTTGGGAGGCTGAGACAGGAGGATCACAGGTTCGAGGACAGTTGCAGCAAATAATGAGGCTCTCATTAACCTAGTAAGACCCTGTTTCAAAGTAAAAATAAAATAGGGCTGGGGGTGTAGCTCAGAGGTAGACTATCCCTGAGTAAAACCACACACACACACACACACACACACACACACACACACAGATGCCACGTGAGCGCATGCACGCACACACTAAATAAGTAAATAAATAAATACCGTAGGAAAGAAGTGTGGAAGAATGGAAGAATATTGAGAACTGTTAAAGCTGAACTGTGGATCACATGAGATTCATTACACCATGCCCTGTACTTGCGTATTTATTAGGCAATCTCTAAGTTTTATTTAAAATAAAGAGTGCTGAAGAATGATGGATCATGTATACATCCATCAGCCCATCATTAACATTGTTCAGTGACTAGGAAATGCTAACTCAGGGCCTCTAAAGGCCTGTAAAGGCTGAAACGCAGCTCTTCCCAGCAGTAATGAGCAGCTATAGTAATGAATTCTAATTTGGCAATAAAGCAAACTAAAGCTTTTTTTTTTTTTTTAATTAGGTAACACACATCTACAGGTAATAAAGACGTAGGTAATTAAACGTTTTATGGCCATTACTATCACCTGAAATGGAAGAAGAAACTCTGGGATAATGGGCTTGTGTGCCCAGGGAGCTGAATTTATAAGAGTAGCTCAGAAGAGAGGACCTGAGACGCTGAGACTTCTTGGCCACACGAAGGCCCAGCTCCTGCCAGTGCTGGCCCCGGCACCACCAACTCTTCCTCCTGGGACGCTGCTGGTGCAGGGTCTGCCTGCCCTGCACCTCCTTTAGGGAGACCGGCCTCCTCCAGCCCACCTGCTGTGCCCCCTGCCCCTCACCCTGCTGTGAGTCCCACACCCCTGAGCCCTCCTGCTGGCTGCTCAATTCCAACCACTGGGACCCTCAACAGAGTGGATCTCGCTGAAGACCTGCGCCCAGCCTTGCTACAGAGGCCCCTGTGAGCACTGTGACTAGTACCGGGGCTTTTCAGAGACCCCGTGCTAGTTATCCTGCCCACAACAGGTCACCCGTGCTCCTACAATTACTGCAGCCCCAATCAACCTCCCCGCTAATGCTGCTCAGTGATCAGGAAATGACAGTATTAATGATGGCTGAACACTTTGGAACCGTTCTCAAATGTTCCTTACTGAGTTTCTTCCACTCTCTACTGGTGTCTGGAGGTCTCTTTTCTATAGGTTATTTTACTGCTCTCTGAGATATAAGAAGACTCATAATGAATTTTTCTCTGCCTCGCTTAGCAAACAACATAAGTAGTGGGGCTGAGAAAAACACTGCAATCACATTGATCAGCATTCTGAAGTCACTTCCCTACCATACTACCACTCCCGTCCGATGTCTCCCCCTACACAACTTCTTTTCTTCTTCTCACCTTGTAATCTTCAATTCATAACAAGCGGTCTTCTCTCTAGACTCCATGTATACCGCCCTCTCGCCCAGCCGGTGCCAAGTGAGTGGCGCCTCAGATCCTCAGCTGCAGACAGCGTAACTGCCCGGTTGTCCCTCCGCTGTCCTCTCAAACCCACTGCTGCATCTGTGCCACGGCCACCCTGTCTCACACTGTCTTCTCCCAGCCAATGACTTCAGGCAGCAGCACGCTAGGACAGGCATATTGCTGGGAGACGGGGCACAGTGACCTTGCTCCCCTCTCTTAGAATTACACTGCGTGCCATGATGCTTCCTTCCTAGTCTCCCTCCTTAACCGTGGAACAGATCTGCACAGTCCCCTCCCACTGTCTCTCCAACTACTTCCTCATTTATTCTCATAGTCACTTTCCCCAGTAAATCTCTTGCCTGGCTAATATGATCTGGCAACCCAGACTAGCTGCCCTTTTCCCCAGAGAAAAGTTTAGGCTTATGGTTTCAGTAGACGAGTGCTCGAAAATCTATTTCTCTAATTCTCACTGTTCTCTCCCTTACCCAAGCTTGCCAACTGGAATTTGGTTTGGCTGTGCCACAGTCTCTTGTGATGACAACTATTGGCTGGCTGCCAATATTGTTCGCTTTTCTTTCTTATGATAACAGAATGTCATTTTTTTTTTTTTTTAAGTGCTAGGGACCAAAGCCAGGGCAAACACTCTACTACTGAGCTACATCCCCAACCTGACGGAGCCTCAACTATAAACTGAGTGCCTGAGTACTCAGAATAAAGACTGTTTTTTTTTTTTTTTTTTTTTTTTTACCAGCATCTCTTGCAGCTAGGTGTGGTCATGTGACGAAGTCTGGCCAATAGGGTAGTAACAGCAGTGATGTGTGCAACTTCACATCACTCCTTAAAGGGAAGGACTCTACTCCCTCTACTGGCTGCAATGTGGATATGGTGGTGATCCCACTCAGATCAGAATTCCAGGGAGACAAAGCAATGAGATGGAAGGAGTCTGGGCTCCTGATAACTTGTGGAAGAATCCCATATGAGCGTAGACTTTCATGTGAGAAGAAATACACATTTATTTTCTTGCTTAAGTCACTGTTCTGTCTCTGTTCCAGCAGCTGAGCTTGTGGCCTTAAAGCTTAAGGTTTCCCAGGCAGAAATAATCACCTGTTGTCTCCCCAGCAAACCAAGTGCCTGCTCTACTGCCTCTCTCAAGTGCTCTCACACCGAAGGGCTAGGCGGCCTTTCTTCTTCCACTCGAATTTGACTCTACTATGTTCTGTTTGTTTCAAGTTATGTTTACCGAGACAATTTACACTTTTTTTTTTTTTTTTTTCGGTACTGGGGATTGAACTCAGGGGCATTCTACCTCTGCGCTATACCCCCAGGCCTACTTTTTACTCTTTATTTTGAAACCGAGTCTCACTGAGTTGTGGAGTGCCTCACTAGGTAGCTGAGGCTAGCCGCGAACCCGGATCCTCCGGTCTCAGCCTCCCGAATGCTGGGATTACAAGCGTGCGCCACCACGCCCGGCTCCAATTTACACTTTTATACATAACAAATTCACTTTTTTTTTTTCCAGTGGTACTGACTATTGAATCCAGTGGAATTCTACCTCCAAGGTACACCTGCAGCTCTATTTTACTTTTACTTCAAAGCAAGGTCTCACTAAGTTGCTAAGGCTGGCCACAAACCTGGGATCTTCCTGCCTCTGCCTTCTAAGTACTGGGATTATAGGCCTGTGTCACCACACAGATCAATTCAGACTTTTTTACTTTGGTACTGGGGATTGAACCTAGGGGCCTTCTACTTCCAAGCTATACTCTCAACTCTATTTTATTTTTTATACCAAAACAGGGTCTCACTAAGTTGCTGAGTACCTTGCTAAGTTGCTGAGGTTGGCCTGGAACCTGCGATCCTCCCGTTTCAGCCTCCCAAGTACTGGGCTTCCAGGCAAGTGCCACCATACCCAGCTCAATATTCAGACTTTTAAAGTATAAACTGTGGCAATCTTGACAAGTGAATACAGTTGTGTAACCACCTGCACAATGAAGACAACCCATTTCTGTCATCCCCACCTTCCATGCCCAGCCTGGCAATGCCAGCTTTGTGGATTTTCCTGTCCTAGAATGTCATAGAAATGAACGTGTGCAGTATGTGGTCTTAGGCCTGACTTCTTCCACTTAACATAAAACTTTAGAAATTCACCCACTATGTTGCAAAGCTACTTAGGCCTCCGCAACTTAATGAGACTGTTTCAAAATAAAGATTAAAAAATAGGGCTGGAGATGGAGCTTGGAAATAAAATGCCTCTGGGTTCAATCCTCAGTACTGCAAAAAACAATAATAATAATGATAAAAGAAAGAAGGAAATATAAAAAATGCCAGGCATATGAATCTGTCCCATAGGCTCTTTAAACTCTAGGGAGACTTACTCATATAAAAGTTTCTAAGACATACACTATGTCCCAGCTGACAATAAAAGCTACTCTACTAACATTTACACCCTTCTTTTATCACTCCTACTAAAGAATTTACCTTACCTCTCTATGGTTTTTACCTACTAGCTGCTTGACCTCAAAGCTTCAGATAATCTCATCCCGGGACTAGTCTTATTTCTATTATTCCTCCTCTAATCGACTGAGCTCGGCCCCAGAGGCCTGACCTGGGCACGATTTGATCTATTTCCCTTGCCTAAGATGCACTCTCTTCTCCCAGAAGTGTAGCATCTTCTTTCTCCAATGACCACGTCGGCTTGCAGGCCCAGGATTCCCCCTCTACTCCATTTGCGTTTCTCCTCTGTGCGCTACACCTCGCAGCTGTTCAAAACACTTGCTCCTGCGTGGCAGCATGGACATTACTATCCTGCCTGTTACAGAGGTACAGGTGTATACAAATTCGGTCTAGGGAAGTCTAAACCATCCATTTAGGAAGTGAACCAAACCATCCTCCTTGCACTTTACAAATAAAAGCTCTTTCCTTGCTCACTTCCGCTGGAAAATAATTGCAGGCTAAACAAGTCCTATGCTGAGCTGGTTCTCTAGCCTCCTGTCCTGAAGCACACCTGTGGAATGCTAGCAATTAGCTTGACTCAGTGTGGGAGGACAGGACATTCAAGACAAGTCTGCTGAAATTATAGTTGCTAAATATAAACGATGGAAAGAAACACCTAGAAAACGTTGACCCCAGTGGTAGCAGAGCGTTGGGGGAGGACTTTTCAGCAGGACTTGATGACATCTGTTTTGTATTTTCCTCACAAACCACTTATTGCAAGTTCCAAGCACCTGTCACCTAGGAAGCAGAGAGTCTGGCTCCTTCGTAAACAATCATTCCAACCCACGCAGGTCTATCCGTTGTAGTACGGCGGAAATTGCCTATATCAGATGCAGATTCAAAAAGAAGCTCTGACTCATAGCCTTCCTCAGTGACTGTAACAAAGTGTACTTTGATTGGTTGGGGACAGGAAGGTGGACACAGGTCACCCCTCCACTCCTGCCACAGCGCAGCAACAGAAGCAAGCATAACCAGGTATAGATTTACCCACCCGCGTAAAAACATGCATCGATGGAGTCACCCCGCCACCACGTGCAGCGCACACGAGGGTGCATGAAAAGCACCAACTCGACATACACGATGGATGTCCCAGATGACCATCGATCAGCTAAGTATCCCTGGGCAGGGTACCCACAGTGACAAGGAAAGCATTATCTGTCTGGCTCCTGACCAATCCAGGGCCCAGGTGCCCCTACAGGATGAGTGTATACCTGGTCATCACACTTTCAGAAAGACTGAAGAATAAGGGGGGGGGGAATCTAGGGGTGTGTTAGACATCAGAATATAATAATAATAATCTTCAGTCTAAAAATAGAAAAATGTTGAGGGGATTTGATCCAAGTTTTGGAAATCACAAAGTGAGTATGAACTTGTTCCCTAAATTCAGAACACCGGAATAGAGGACTAGAACATGTAATTCTTAAGATGTAAATCAGTCCTTCTTTTCTCCTCCTCCTCCTTCGTCTTCTTTGTTCTTCTTTCTCCTCTTCCTCCTCTTCTTCCTCTTCCTCCCTCTCTCTTTCTCCCCCACTACCTCTCTCCCTTCTTCCCTCCCTTCCTTTCGGTAATACTGGGGGATTGAATCCAGGCACATTCTACCTCTGAGCTATACCCCAACCCTATTTTATTTTTAATTTGGAAACAGGCTCTCACTAAGTTGCTAAGAGAGACTTGCTAAGATGCTGAAGCTGGCCTCCTCCTGTCTCAGCCTCCCAAGTACAGGATTACAGGCACGCACTAAATTCTTAATAAATATAAGAAAAACATGAAAACAACTAATTCAAACATGTAAAGCTCGTTACTCCTAAAACATGCACTGAACTACACAAAGGCTTTAAAAACGTCTGAGGAGTCCCTGGATCGATTGTGCTTGGCAAGAACATCTGGCCCTTGCCGTGACAGAGGCAGAAGCCAGGCGTGGCGCCCAGAAAGTGAAAATGGGAAGCTTTAGAAAAGGAAAAGGAGGTAGGTGCCGGGCGTGGTGGCGCACACTTGTAATCCCAGCATTCGGGAGGCTGAGACCAGAGGATCCGGGTTCGCGGCCAGCCTCAGCTACCTAGTGAGGCATTCTGCAACTTAGAGAGACTCCGTTTCAAAAGAAAGAATTAAAAATAGGGCTAGGGGTGTAGCTCAGAGGTAGAATGCCCCTGAGTTCAATCCCCAGTACCGCAAAAAAAAAAAAAAAAAAAAAAAGAAAAGGAGGTAGATTTTTTTTTTTTTCTTTTTTTCTTGAGGAACTAGGAATTGAACCCAGGGGCATTCTACCTTTTAGCTACACCCCCAGCCCTATTTGTTATTCTTTATTTTGAAAAGGGGTCTCACTAACTTGCCGAGGGCCTCACTAAGTAGCTGAGGCTGCCTGCGAACCCGGGATCCTAAAGCAGGTGTCTTAAATCTCTTTTCAGAATAAGTTAACGTTGTGGTTAAGCTTTTTTCTTTTGGAGGCTAGTGCTCTCTTTTAGACACAGCTGGATAACAATTAAAAAAAAATAAAACTACTCCTAAAAACCCTCTGAATATTATTTTAAGACCAAAATATAATTAAGTTATGGAAAAGGCTGTGCAGAGTAGGATTTGAGTGGTTTGGATAAACTTCCAAAGAAAAATAAACCGTTTCCCAGAGCAGAGGCGCTGGGGAATCACATCAAGAGGCAGGAAATGGCAGGCCACCTGGAAGGGGCTGGCCGCGACTCTGGACTCTCCGCTCGGTCATGTGACCTGGCGGTCACACGGAGGACCTAAGCTTCTGTTTGGATCTCAGTGACAAAGGAGGGATTGGAGCAGGAGACACCCTTCAGGCCCCTCCAGCCTTAAAGGACTATGGTTTAGTTTGGCATCTTGATTTGACTTAACCCGGCACAGGCAATTAAATTCCTTTATTAACTTCCCAACACAGCTCGTGGGAAGACGGCCCTGATGGTTGACTGTGAATACACACTCCTGTGCGCATCCTCAGAAAAAAGCGCTCGCTCCCTCCTGAACCAGCTCTCGTGGTCTCTGCTGCCGTCATCATCGTCAGGAGGGAACGGGCAAGGGAGGTTCCCAGAACGTGTGGCGCTGGCTCCCAGTTCTTTGCCATCAGTTTTTTCCTCAGCTTTGACTTTGCTTCTTAAGACCTAGTCAACTCCTATTCATGCCTCAAAACCCACCTAGGGCCACTCTTCCTCCAGGCAGACTCCCTGAATCCGCTGGCTCCTGAGCATTGTATGCCCACCTCTCAGGTGAGTTCAAGTATACACTTTCCCTCCCCGAGGGCACAAACCATGCCACATTGAACTCTACAACACGTGAGCCAGCACACAGTAGGGCTCAATGAATATTTGCTGAATGAATCAATGATTTTTTTAAAAATATAATTCAGTCACCATTTATTCTGAAGTGATCATACTTATTTAGAACCAAAAATAATTTTAAAAAATCTATCAGGGTCTTTTTATGGGCTGAACTGTGTCTTCTGACCCTCAGATCCATGGGCTGAAGTTCCAGCCCTGTATATGAATATCTCAGCAGGTGACTATTTGCACACAAGGTCCTTCAAGAAGTGATTAAAACGAGGTCATTTGGGGGGCTGGAGTCCAGTATGACTGGTGTCCCCACGAGGAGAGATCAGGACACAGAAGATGGCCGTCCAGGAGCAGAGGGAGGCCTCAGAAGAGACGAGCCCTGCTCACACCTTGACCTAGAACCTTCCAGCATCTCTTCTAGCATCTCAATTATGAGAAAACAAATTTCCACCGTTTAAGCCATCTACTCCTTGGCACTCTATTAGGGCAATTCTAGAAGACACAGAGACTCCAATCCTGTTCTGTATATGACAACACCTTTAACAGAAAAGTAACACATTCAAGCAGTGTGTGTGTGAGCACGTGTGTGCAGGCATGCACACTTAGCTCTATTCTGCCAAGCAGACAATCTGCTAGATTTTTCCTTGGCAGGCTGTCCTGGCACGATTTAAATGATGCATTTCTCTGTGGAAGGAAGGGCCCACTTCCATCTGGCATCTCCCTGTGCATGGAAAACCAGAAATTTAAAAGAACCTGCCCCTGCTCCCTCGCCCCCCCCAAAAATAAAAAAATAAAAAAAGAAGATAAAGTAACTGGTCAGGCACCAGCATCTGTTCTACCGGAGGAAAGTATAGCTGTAGTTTCTGAACCACCACCCTTCTTCCCGGCAAAATCTAGCAGCCTTTCCAAGGCTTCTCCGGAGCCTCCAGACTCTTGAGTGGAAGGCCGATCTGGACTCTCAGAACCTCCGGGCCTGTGGCTCCCTCTCTCAGCCCTGAGAATCACAGCACACGCATT
Source organism: Graphiurus murinus (assembly GCA_004027655.1). NCBI lineage: Eukaryota > Metazoa > Chordata > Mammalia > Rodentia > Gliridae > Graphiurus > Graphiurus murinus. The sequence goes on from PVLC010002056.1 coordinate 26,913, forward strand.
CACCTGGACAGTGTGCAGCACCACGCCCACTGCCCTGCGCTCCTCCAGAGCCCGCACAGCTACCCCAGGGACACAGCTCACCGTCAGGCACGATTCCAGGACTTCTGTCTTGGAGGGAGCTCTCCTAGTCATCACACTGACAAGGTGGCATCGCTGGCTGTGCTGGCTGCATTGCAACTTTATACACATTTCTCTACCGCGGGCCTCACACAGCCAGAGGGTCAATCACCCCACAGCGGGCGCCAGTCCAGAGACAAGAGCCGCCATCTCAAGCAAGGACCCCACGGGAACACAGGGACAGCAAGAGACAGCGGGGTGCAGGGACAGGGTCAGAAAGGCACATGTATGTGGGCACCACTGAAGGAGGCACTGAGGGCAGAGGAAATTTGAGATTGCACATCTGTCCCAGTGAGATGGGTGACCTCAAAGTCTGCTAACCAGACCTGGAGGACAGGGGCTCCAGGAGACACACCTATCCAGCCCCAGAGAAATGTCTACCAACGACTGCGACACGAAATGCTACATAATGGCACTTTTAAACTGGGAGACAAAAGAAACCTCAGATAGAGGAGCAGATAGGTGAGGGAGGGGAGCAAGGATGGGGAGAGATGGAAGGCAGGCGGCAGTTACACAATGCTGTGTACGTGTGTGAAGTTACCTATGCCAATCTCAATGGCGAGTACAGGGAGGGGAGGGGAGTGGGACGGAGAGAAACACACCAAGTGTTGCGGGCACGGGGATTCCTACCACGCAATCCCTCAGTATGCTGTATAATTACAGTGCACCAATAAAAGTATTTTAAAAATGAACATTTAAACTACTATTCCCATTTCACCACACTTGAAGGCTTCATTTTTTTTTTTGTACTGGGGATTGAACTCAGGGGCATTCTATCTCCGAGCTACATGCACAGTCCTTTTTACTTTTTAAACAGGGTCTAAGGCTGAGCTCAAACCTGTGATACTCTTGTCTCAGCCTCTTAAGTACTAGGATTATAGGCATGTGCCACTGCACCCGGCCAACTTAAAGGATTCTAAGCTAGTCAAAAGAAAAGACATACCTTTTTCCAGATTTCATACCACAGTGGTGCAGGAACACAGGCTTTGGAGCTAGACTGTTTTTGAAACCTGGGTCCTTCCCTTTACTAGCAGGACAGGTTTGGGCACTCCAGCCTCAGAGTCCTCATTTATAGAATGGGTATGAATAAGCCGGGCGTGGTGGCGCACACTTGTAATCCCAGCATTCGGGAGGCTGAGACAGGAGGATCCGGGTTCGCAGCCAGCCTCAGCTACCTAGTGAGGCACTCCGAAACTTAGTGAGACTCGGTTTCAAAATAAAGAATAAAAAAATAGGGCTGGGGGTATAGCTCGGAGGTAGAATGCCCCTGGGTTCCATCCCCAGTATTGCAAAAAAAAAAAAAGAAAAAAAAAAGAATGGGTATGAATAGTACTCCCTCATAGGACTGTCATAAAGCTAAAATATCTTATTACTTGTAAGGCACTTACAACAACCCCATAACCGGCCCACAGAAAGCATTAATAAATGTTAGCTACACCCACAGTAAAGAGACTTTCTCCGAAGAATACACACCTCCATAGAAAGTAACATACCTTCACTTTGGAGTTCTCTATCAAATGTTGAGCCATGGATTTTATCAGCACTTCAAAGAAAAACCAAGAATACTACAAGAAAAAACAAAACAGGACCCCAAGGAAGAAAAACAACAAATTAGTAGGTAAGAGGTGAACTTTCTCAGGCTGACCATATTATTACCTGGAAGCAGGTGTGACCCTAAAATATAGCTGAACGTTTTTGACAAATTATCATCAGACCCAAGAGGTGAATGGCAGATGTCCTCTGCTTACACATGATCAACAATGAAAACAAAACAAAACAAAACAAAACAAAACTCTACCCAGCTAGAAAAGTATATGCCTATCCAGCAGGAGGCCCTGCTGGACCATCTGCATCATCTTTCCTCTTTGCTGATCACATGCTTGGTGACATCTGCCTTTAGCGTCTCTAAATTCACATCCTCTACTGATCTGAATATATTGACTTCTACTCAAGAGCCAACGAGACCTTCAGTATGGCAATTCTCTGTCGCTCCCACCTCAAGCCATAATGAGCAAAGGTGGAAATGGAGAACTAATTCTGTTACTCCTTTTTAGGAGGATGGCAATGGTGTCTAAAAGCACACAAATAAATGGAGAATTGATTAGGCTGTGAGTTTGAATTTTTGCTAATCAGTTTCTAAAATTAATTAATTTTCTTTTTTTTTTTTTTTGCGGTACTGGGGATTGAACTCAGGGGCATTCTACCTCCGAGCTATACCCCCAGCCCTATTTTTTATTCTTTATTTTAAAACCAAGTCTCACTAAGTTGCGGTAATTTTCATTTATTTTTTAAGATGGGGGTCACGCTATGTGGCCCCGGTTAGTCTTGAACTAGTAAGCTCAAGCGATCCTCCTACTTCAGCCTCCCAAGGAGCTGGGACTACAGGTGTACACTATCAAGCCCAGCCCTTCATTTATTTTTTTAACTGATTGGTAAAAACATAAAAAGTATACGTTAATGGGGTATACCATGCAATGTTTCAATACATGTTTATACATTGTGTAATGTTCAAATCAGGTTAAGCATTATCTTATTTCTCATCTCTTTATGACAAGACTTTCAAAACCCTTTCTTCTAGTTTTCTGACGTGTACAGTACGTTATTATTTTCCACAGTTATCCTACTGTGCAACAGCACACAACTTCTTGTTCCTCTGTAGCTGTAACGTAGTACCCATCAACCAACTTTTCCCCACCCTCTCTCCATGTTGCTGTTTTAACCCCAAGAGCTATGCGGCTCTCCTGACATACCTTAAGTAACTTGTTGCTGGTGAGGAAGTCAGCAGAAGGCTTGAGAATGGTGGTCATGGATTTGGTCAGCTCTTCGTGCACTGTTTTATATTCCGAAGCGACATACGGCTCAGCCTTATACGCGTACTTTGAAGAGAGGAGAGAGAAGAAGCTTGACGACACTGGCTTTCCAAGCCGGGCAGAAAGCTTGAGAGGTTCCAATACACGGAGACCAGGGTGCAATTGTACCGAGGTACAATGTCATGGGTGGGACAGGAAGGCATGGAAACGAAGGTGGGAAAGGTGATCGTCATGTGACAGAAAGAGGGAGCCCAGGATGACTTTGGGGAACCCATTAAAATATGCAAATCATCTGACTCATTGATGGCCACCTAGCCCGTCATTCCATCTATAACTGGGACTTCATGGAGTGTGTTGCATGACCCTAGTAACCAATCTCCTGAAGAATCCAAACCTTATTTTTTTTAAACCTGCACACAGCTGTAAATTCATGGGGTCTTAGACGGAATAGAACATGTATGATGTTTTTAGAACAGTCACTGCCTCTATGCTTGTTTAATGTTGTACCTAAATAAAGAACCTGTTGGTATTTGTTCTAATGACGTCTCTTGTTCCACTTAGTAATCTCATTTGACCGTGGCCAGAGCTACCCTTTCTATCTCGAGAGAATTCATTTGGCTGAGAATTTCAGGTGGAGACACATACAATGGAGATGATTAAGTCTACGAGAGGCCCAGCCAAGAGCAACTCAAATTCTTTAAACCTTCCTATCACTTGAGCTACATGAGTAGTTCAAAGGATGAAGTTAAGTAAATCAAGGAGTGGTGCCTCGCTTTCCCTCGGTCAGGTACAAGCGCTGAGGACAGGGACAGAAGAAAAAGCACAGGTATTCAGTTCCACGCACATCCCTCAATAACCAGGCTTGTAAAAAGTTCAGTCCTTAGAAGGAAAATTGGAGAGCCACGGATGTGAATGTGGGGAGCAGTGTTTTACATACCTTAACATAGGACCTCAAGTGGCTCTCCAATCCTTCCTCGTGGCACTGGGCAACCACATGAATAATGACCCTACACACCACGGGAATGAATAAAGCAATGAGTAGTAATGGGAAATGGACACATTTCATTATCATCACAGCAGCAGTAGAACAATGAGGATGCCACTGGCTCTTGGGAAACAAGGAGGCAAGGAATCCGACGGGGTCCCTACGTACGGGCGCAAAGGACATTTCTTCAATATAATGTTCAGCATGTATTAGCACGCCAGGTATGCATGACCGCTCTAGATGTGGACAGACGGGAAGGGAAGGAGAGCGTCCATCCACCCAGCTCCCCCTTACCGAGTCACATTGACCGCAACTTCCTCCTGGGTGGCTCTGGTGAGGACGCGGAACAGCTGGTTTAGGATGGTGGGTAGGAAGGCGATCATCACATGGCCTTCCATGGCGTGCAGACTCTACAGGCAGGGAAGGGCAAAGTTCATGATCTCCATCACTATCTATCTATCTACCTACCTACCTACATACCTATTTTTTGTGTGTGTGTGTGGGGGGGTACTGGGGATTGAACCCAGGGGCATTCTATTTCTGAGCTACACCCCTCCCCGCCCTTTTTATTTTTTGTTTGGAACAGGGTCTTGCTAGGTTGCTGAGAGTCTTAATTACTTGCTGAGGCCCTGAATATGCAATCTTCCTGTCTCAGCCTGCCAAGCACTGCGATTACAGGGGTTCGCCATTACACCCGGCTCAAGCAAACGCCACCATGCTCAGCTTGCTGTTTGTTTTTAATATTTATGTATTTTTCCTTGCTTACACCAATCTCTATCTCACTAGTCAAATTTCATATTTTTTTCTGACACACAGGATATTTATTTTTCAGCTACTCTCTGTTTTCAAAATGCTCCCCCACAACCACATTCTGGATGAAAGTCCCCTACACAAACTTTATCTTGCTCTTGCTGCAACTCCACGAACCTCCCTAATTCCTACACAAAGCTGGGACTGGTTACATGTATTATTTCCTTGATATCTACCTAGTCTGCAGGCACCAAGTTTAAATGATCTCCTACAATGAACTAGAATTTCCCTAAAGGTGAGAACCACTACTGTTCGAATATGTCCCCCCAGCATCATGGGTTGGAAACTCCATCTCCATGGCGACAGTGTTGGGAGGTGGGGGAGTCTCAAGAGAGGTGATCAGGCTACGAGGCTCTGCCTTCACTAGTGGTTTAATGTTGTTACTGATGGAGTGGTTCTGGGTGGGACTGGGTTCTTTACAAAAGGATGAGTTTTGCTTGCTCTCTCCCATGCACACTCTCTTTCTTTCTCTCCTCCCCACTCTTGCTCTTCTGCCGTCTGCTGACGGATGATGCAACAAGAAGGCCCTCACCAGATGCTAGAGCCTTGATCTTGGGTTTCCCAGCCTCCAGTACTGTGAGGAAATAAGTTTCTATTCTTTATAAATTACCCAGTCTCGGGTATTTTGTTATAGCAGTGTGTAATGGACTAAGACTGCTTCTTTTGAGCCCATCAATGTGCTTGGTACCCAGCATTCAAAAGGCATGAGAAATACTGTGTCTTCAAGGTCCAATTTTGAGAAGAGGATACATGGCACTAGCACAAAGGCAGGAGTAGTGCTATTTGTAAGTCCCCTTCTCACCACTATTGAAAATCACATAGAAGCCATCAATGTGATAGTATCCAGGTAAGAGCATCCTTACAGAAGTCAACAAGGACAAATATAACAAATATTCACCACCAAATAGAAAACCCAACCTTTTCCAAATTCATTAAAAAGGGGGATATTAAGAAAGCCATCTGATACCTTAAGGTATTTTACAAGTTCATTCCCTAAGGCTTGGGCTCCAGATTCAGTTTTTTGACAGTACTGGAAAAAATTATGTAAATGCTGATCCTGGGATGGGAGAAGAAGAAAAAGAAAGTCTATTAGTTTATCTATATGTTATATATGTTATAGAAATAGGAGTATTTGCTTCATGGTTTTTAAGGCTATGAAACTGATCACATAGCATCAAATAGCATAGCATCAAAAAGATCCTCTAACAAAAGAGGAAAATTGTTGAAAAATATTACTTGGACTAGTCATTTATATCAATAGATATGATAAGTACCAGATAAGTACCTCCTATGTACTTTCTTCAAAGATCCATAAACATATATCTGAATGCTCTATTAAGATTCTATTTTATAAAAATGTACAAAATTAAAGAGCACAAAAAAAATCAGCAATCACTGCTAATTTTAAGAAACTAAAACATACCTGAGTATATATGGTAGAAACCAGATGTGTTGAAACTTTTAGCAGTGGCTTGCCTCCATCTACCCACTTAATTTCTGGGCCATAATGCTGAAATAATGAGAAATATGTGAAGTTATGAAAAATAACAAAAAATATGGAGGGAAAAAATCCAAGCAGGTTAGCTTTCTAAGGTTCCAATATGATCATCAGTGAGGGTGCTGATAAGGGACGGGCTTCAAGAGTTTCAGTGACTTGGTAGCTGGGCTTGGTCATAGTAGCAATACAGCCACTCCTGACTTCTGCCCACTCCCTCTCCCTAAGTACAGCACTCCTCTTACTGGGTTTTCGAAGCCATCTTTTCTGTTTAGTTGCAGCTATGTGAGTTACAATTCATTTGATAGGAAAGGAATCCTATTTTGCCAGTATCTTCACCAGACTTGAGCTCAGGATTCTGAGAAAGATGGTAGAAAGTGTCACATAAAGAAACAGGGCACGGGTTCTGCTGGCACAGGCTGAGGATCAGTCATCTGTGTATAACTACTGAAGCCTTAATTTTCGGTCATATTCAGGTGAGGCATTATAGCTGAAACTCATATGATTTGTCCTTCTTTTAGAGTACTTTATTTGTCCATAAGATGGCCCAAAATTTCACGTTATTTAAGTGCTGAGAAACACTGCTTTCATCAATCAGAAAAGTTTTAGACTGAGCTAACATGCGGTGAGAGATTTGCTTTCTAGATTTAGATTCCTAATAATTTCATGACTCTACAAACTCAACTTTACTGAGCATGACTACTTTGCAGAGATAGACTTCTACTTTATCTAGTATGGCCGAGGCTCTAGTTCCCCCACTGAGCCACTGCTAGACCAGGCTTATAAAATGCCCACACTTTGTGCTCAGTATATACAGCAATGGCTTATAATTGCCTATATTCACTTGAAAATGAGTAACAAAAATCAAACGGTTGGGACTGGCAAAAATATTGTGTGCTGTTTTGTGTTATTGTTGTTTAAGTTGTTCTTTAATGGTGTTTTGTTTTGTTTTGTTTTAAGGAATTGGGATAAACCAATCTTAATGTCCTGTACCCGGCCCATCCCGAGTTCCTGGTAGCCAAGGTAGCCAGCTGGAAGATTAGCTGAAACGGGGATGTGCTGCTCATTCGTCACCACCCTTCCATCTTTCAGGAGGGGAAGCCAGGAATATCCAACTGTTGAAAACAAAGAACAAAAAAATTCTCTGTAAGTATGTGAAAATTTGTGAAAGAAAGCCAAAGTAAAACTGTCTGATTTTTTTTTTTACAGCTTTAATTTTTTATTGGAAACCGATGAAGAACTGTTAATATCAGAGTAAGAAATTTAAAAGACTCTGAATAGTAAAAGACTCAGAATTTAAAAGTCTCTGCAGAAGAGTTTCTACAATGTACTTTGGCCTCTTTGGGATTAGAATTCTAAAATTTTCTTTTATAAAATTTACATATGCACCTTAGCTACTTAGTGAGACCTTGTTTCAAAATAAAGAATAAAAAAAATAGGACTGGGAATGTAGCTTGGAGGTAGAATGCCCCTGGGTTAAATCCCCAGTACCAAAAAAAAAAAATTTTTTTTTACATATGCAGCCCCGGAGTACTACTTTCATGGTACTTACAAATTTCATTGGGCAGGGGGAGACCCTCTCACAAAGGATGCAAATTCAGAATCCAAATACAATTTAAGAACGTAATGTGTAAATTATCAAACATCAAAGGAATGATGAAATCCCCAACCTTGTGTTTCGACAACGTCCTTCTTCTTTGTGCTCCCTTTACTTGAGTTGTCACAGCTGACGTGGAAGAATGTGAACAGCAAGTGGTGCTTTTCATGGAGCTGGGTGGGCAATTCTATTTTAATCTGCAAGGAAGACAAAACAACAAACTTTCTAAAGTTCTAAAACATCAAAAGTTTGATGAGAGTAGAGGTACGTGCTACCCAATGCACAAATGTACATTTACTCTCCAAACTGTTATTAGTATTTACATTAAAAAAAAAAAAAAAAAAACCCAGAGCTGTAAATTGTGCCAAAGGGGGAAATGGATCCTGAATCCACTGACCAGAAACAGAATGGTTGATGGGTATTTCAAGTTAAAAAAAAATGCAAAGCACAAGACAGTAACCACTACACTAACGGAACACAGCTAAGGCATATGAAAAACTGGAGGACTCTCACCAGTGCTGTGAGCTTGTATTTCCCTGCATTATGTCAGACTACAATGCACCAATGAAAGTGTGTGTGTGTGTGTGTGTGTGTGTGTGTGTGTGTGTGTGTAAAAGAAAAACCAGGGTAGAACATTTCAAAGTGGGATGCATACAACAGTGTTATGAACTGTGGTTGATCCTTGAACAACATGGGTTTGAACTGTGTGGGTTCACTTATCTGCAGAATTTTTTTTTTTTTTTTTTTTTTTGGTGCTGGAGATGGAACCCAGGGCCTCACATATGCTAAGCACATGCCCATGACTGAGCTATGCCCCAGCCCTATGCAGAATTTTTTTTTTTTGAGATTTGCAACCATTTGAGAAAACTTGCAAACAAACCACATAGCCTAAGAATATTGAAAATTTTAAGAAAAAATTTAGACATGTCATGAATGCATAAAGTATAGAGAGATAATAGACTATTTCATCATTTACTACTATAGATATGCATACACAAATCTATAAAAAGTTAAAATTTATCAAAATTTATGCACACAAACACTTACAGACCATACGTGTTAGGATTCAGAGCCAGGAGAAATATAAACAAAAGCATAAACGTCAAGATGCATTGTTAAATCATAACTGCATAAAATTAACTGTAGTTCATACTATAATTTCACAGCCACTTCCAGTTGCTGCCACGGAGCACAAGTACGATGAGTGTCCGCTTCAAATGCTGTGTGATGCTCAACATCTCTTCTGTCACCCCAACAAATTGTGCATGGCAGTAAAAGTGAACTTCCATGGTTCTCACCATATATACTACATGTCACATACAATACACGGGTTACTTGACTCTTTAGGCTATTGGTAAGGCCTTCAGTCAACAGCGGGCTATTAGTAGTTAAGTTTTAGGGAAGTCAAAGTTTTATGTGGATTTCAAAAGTAAACTATATATTGTCATTTTATACAAGCAAACCCGATGATAAAAAGGAAGGTTCTCAGTTCTGACAAATACTCAGGAATGAATTGGAAAGGAAATATGCCCAGACATCTTAGTTGTAGTAATGGTGGGATTATGGCTTTTTCTTTTCTTTATTACCTGCATTTTCCATGTAAGTAAGTATGTATGTATGTGTGTATCTAGTTATTTATTTCATGTTGGGGATTAAACCCAGTGCTCTGTGCATGCCAGCTGACCACTCTACCACTGAGCCCATCTCCAGCCCTACCTAAGTTTTTAAATTTTTTAAAAAAGTTTTGGTTCTGGGGATTGAACCCAGAGGCATCCTACCTTCAAGCTACATCCCCAGCCCGATTTTATTTCTTATTTGGAAACAGGGTCTCACTAGGCTGCTGAAAGCCTTGCGAAGTTGCCGAGGCTGGATTTGAACTGGCGATCCTACTGTCTCAGCCTCCCAAGTACTAGGATTATGAGCATGTGCCACCATGCCTGGCCTAAGATTTTGTATTTTGACAATGAAGATGTTACTTTAAAAATCAGACAAAAAAGCCGGGCATGTTGGCACACGCCTGTAATTCCAGTACTTGGGAGGCTGAGACAGGAGGATCACAGGTTCAGAGACAGCCTCAGCAATTTAGTGAGGCCCATGGCAACTTCACAAGACCCTGTTTCAATAATTTAAAAAAAATGGGGATGGGGATGTAGCTTAAAGGTAGAAACACACACACACACACACACACACACACACACACGCACGCGCGTATAACAAACACTTTTACATTCAGTTCTATTGCTGTAATTTCAGTATGGAATGCAGCTTCTCTTGACTTTTGCTGTACTAAGCAAACAACTCGAAATTTCCCTTAAAACTGTCAATTTGGGTTTTTCCCTTGAAAATATCACTTACCTCATCATAAAATTCTGGGTTTTGGTGATGGTGTAAAACCGCAGCAAAGGCGCTTCGTGTGAACACTGGGCCGCCAGGTCTGCCATAAATGCACTACAATGAGAGTTAGCAAGGGCAAACACCAGGGTTCAATTAGCAGAGCAAGGAATTAAACTCAGATGTGTCATAAAGAAAGTGACATTCCTACTGGGTAAACTTAACAGAACCACCTCAGACAGATTTTTCCTGCCCAGGAAGACTCCAGACCTGCAAGCCCCTTGCTTAGGGGTCAGGACCATCTGTCAGGGCATCTCCAGGCCTGCTTGCCTGCACCTGCCCCACCCCCTCATGCCAAGACCTTGCTCACTCCCCTTTTACACCTCCACACCTCGTACTATACAAGCCCTCTGTTCAAATGACCTTTGCTTCTCTGTGCAGCAAGCAAACTCTGGAGTATTCCACAAGAAATCGCTAGCACCTGCCTCTGTGTTCTCACTGTTTTCTCTACACTAATTACTCGGTTTTGTTAAAAAACGATTTCAGCATCTGCTGTGCCGTGTGGTAGAGCTTTGTCTTCATGACTAGTTTCTCATTGAACTAGAAATCTCTCAAGGGTGGAGATTATATTCCTTTTAAAATCTTTGTCTCCTTCCCCTTTTTTTGGAAAGTCAATGTAACATAGTAAAAAAAAATGGGGGCTCTGAACTGGTCTACCTGGATTTAAATCTCAGTTCTACAACTATGTGACCTTGAACAATTTATTTCAATACTGCCACACTGCAATCTGCACTTAATAAAAACCTTTTATTGTTGGTCTATTGTTATTTCCATTATTAATATTATTCAGGTCATAATTCTTAGCAACCACACAATGCGTGCCTCATAATAGGTGCACAACAGTGCTTACTGACTTAAATGTGTGTAAGAATTTCATCCCTAAAGGGAATAACAAAATACTCAATTAGAAGCAAGTACTTAAGTATACCATATTCTGTAAGGTTTAGCATATGTGGTTATATAGTATAATACCATATATTTTTAGTTTGTGTCAATTAAAATGTGCCAAATATCTTTAGTTGTATGATCCCATGCATGTGCATTTTTATAATGGACAAATCGGAATATGCAGATAAATACACATTAAAAACAAACAAACCTTCAGGGGCTGAGAGTCTTCCTCATCTGAATCTTTGAATTCGATGCAAATAGCAATATTTCTGGCCTGCAGCAATATTGTAAAAAAGGGAATAAAACAACAAGAAAGAGTCAGAAAAGGTAGGCATTTAGAGAAGTCCACAGGAAGCCAAATCCTAAAGGAGAGTTTGCTATCAGGAATGAAACCTCTGCCCTTGCACTCACCTTGGCAAAAGACTTCTGACTGTCATATTTCAAGTACTTAGGATAGACATAAAGGTGATTGTTATAGACAGTGTAAGGCTGTGTGTGCTTTGGTATGCAGGGCACAAATTCCTCTACTTCAAACGTCACCGGAGTTTTAGTACAGGTTTCAAACTGCTTCATGGGAATGTAGGATGAATTAACATAATCTGAAAAGATATTCAAAACAACCCAACTGAAGTAAGAAAACAAACCAAACAAAAATTCTGTCTCTTTACTACATAGAACTTATACTTACTAGGGAAGTCTGAGGACACATTATCAATTGTGATGTCTAGATTGCCTAAAATCATTGGGAGCTTAGCCATCTTCTCAGGTCTACAAACAAAAGAAGAGAAAACGAAACATTCATAAGTTAGGTTAAGCTGGGCATGGTGGTGCACACTTGTAATCCCAGAACTTGAGAGGTTGAGACCAGAGATTTGCAGGTTCAAGGATAGCCTCAGCAAGTAGTGAGACTCTCATCAAGGTAGTGACCCCATTTCAAAATAAAAATAAAATATGGCTGGGGGTGTAGCTTGGGGGTAGACTGCCCCTGGATTCAATCTCTAGTAACACACACACACACACACACACACACACACACACACACACGGTTAGGTTAACTGTGAAACCTAAATTCTAGAGCATAACTTCCAAGAGAAGTTCATTCCAATACTACATGAGACACAAAGGCAATTTTAAACTTTCTAGTAGCCATATTATAAAAAAAGGGTACAATTAATTATTTTTCTTTTAGTGGTGCTGGGGATGGAGCCGAGGGCCTTGCGCAAATGCTGAGGAAACACTCTTAACCCTAACCACACACCCCGAGTCCTAGGTAAAATTAATTGTAATACTATATGTCACTTAACCCAACTGATCCAAGATATTATAATTTTAGCACCTACTCAGTATAATAATGTACAAAGTCTTCAAAGCCAGGTGTATATTTATATTTAGACCCCATCTCAATTCAGATTTTCTATTCAAATGCTCAACAGCTGAACCGTGGGTAGTAGCTACTGTTACACAGCAAGGGTCTAGATAGAGAATACCACCAAAACCGTTATAAATTACTCAACCTACTCTAGCTTAACCATCAATACATGGCTTATTTAGAATCACCAACATTCAGAATAAAGAAATCATCTTAAGGTTCCAGTGGCTAGCAAAAGGCTGGTTCCAGAGCAGCTGCTCAGGGACTGTTGCTGGGATCTGGTCTGACCCAATCCAATACAGGAACCCCCTCTGATATTCCGGACAAGCCCTGCCACCGCCTAACCCTTCCTGGTGCCATGGACTTTCCGCACAGCCAGGTTGCTCTTCCTCTTGGCACGGTGAAATTTGTTTCTCTGAAGCTTGGGCTCATACCAGGGCCTGGTTATGTTCCTCTAGCTTTCAACCACCCAGAGCTACCACGCATCCCCAAGTCCTCCATTCTTGGTACTTTTGCACCTGACTCTAATGACACTTCCCTCCTAGAATAATGTGCCATTTAAACCATGGACACAGAGGGAATATATACCAAGTGAGGTGTGCAGGTATGAACGTGCCACTTTGAATCTCACTATGTTGTATAAGGACAATGCACCAATAAAGGATTAAAAAAACAAATCCGGGTACAGATCAGGCCCGAGAGCCTGAGCAGCTGGAGCAGAGCGAGCAGCTGTCTGTCTAGTTTGAGCCACGACTTATCTCCTAATGCAGCCCCAATGCCATTTCTGCTGGAGCCACGCATTAAATATACAATCACCTGAAATCCCTGAATCGCTTTTCACAGGCTTCACTCTCATGCTCCATCTCTCTGTCCTGTATTTATACATTTAGGTTTCTGGACCTCAGAAAGAGAATTAATTTTTGTGTGGATGACATTTCATCTTTTTATGTTTGAGCCATTTCTAGATCAAAATCCTCCTAAATCCAGGTTCTAACCTCTAATGCATTTAGGTATCCCTAAGAGCTTCATGTCAGAGGACATTTAATCAGCACGTTACAGTCTCATAAACATCACTGATGAAGATACTGCATAGAATATTGCCAAGAACAGCTCCTTCTCAAATCTTCAGAGGCTCATTTCCAGATGGCCCATTAATCATGCTTCCTGGCATCTGATAACGCCAACAATTGAACGACTGCCCCCTCATGAGTAGGACACTTCTGTGATTTGTTCATAGGATGTCTCAGCACCTACGCATGCTACATACATTCTGCTAAGGGCTTTGCATTTCTCTTCTGCACCAGCTTAACAACCAAATTTAAAAGAGAGGAGAAATGCGGTGAGGATGCACTAGTTCAACATGACCTGACTTATTCCTAGAAGACAGCATGCCGCCACATACGCCACCTGTCTAGTAATTTCTTCTACAGTGCTGCCAAGGCACATCAAAGCCCAGTGGCCAGAGTCAGCATTTGGTGGCTGTTCTCATTTTTAAAAAGTTCTGGATTTTTTTCTCAGTGGATTCATGGTTTGCATATAGAAAATCTACTGATTTTTTTTTTTTTTTAAGATTTATTTTGTATCCTGCAACTTTGCTGAATTTGTAAATCAGCTCTAGAAGTCTTTTGGTTGAGCTTTTTGGGTCTTCTAAATATAGGATCATGTCATCTGCAAATAAAGATAACTTTAGTTCTTTTGTTCCTATTTGAATCCTTTGATATCCTTCTCTTGTCTTATTGCTCTAGCAAGAGTCTCTAGGAATGTATTGAAAAGGAGTGGTGATGGTGGGCATCTTTGTCTTGTTCTTGATTTTAAAGGTAATTCCTGTAGTTTTTTTTGGTGTGTGTGATACTGGGGATAGAACCCAGGGGGATTCTACCTCCAAGCTACATCCCCAGTCCTATTTTATTCTTTATTTTGAAACAGTGTCTCACTGAGTTGCAGAGGGCCTCACAAGTTGCTGAGGCTGGCTGCGAACCTGTGATCCTCCTGTCGCAGCCTCCCAAGTACTGGGATTGCAAGCGTGAGCCAGCTGAATTCCTGCAGTTTTTCTCTATTCACCATGATGTTGGCTTTGGATTTATTGTATACTACCTTAATGATGTTGAGGTAAGTTCTTTCTATTCTGATTTTCTGCAGAGCTTTTAACATGAATGGGTGTTAGATTTTGTCATATGCCTTTTCAACTTCTCTCGAGATGATTGTGTGACTCACTATGATGTGAGACTGTTATGCACCAATAAAGAGTATAAAAAAGGGAAGAAATTAAAGTGAATTATCTTTATATTTAAAAAAAAGTTCCTACTTCCCATTTTTAAGATTCCTCTGAATTTCTGTTAACTCTAAGGCAGTCTCACATGTAACCTCTCAATGTACCTTGGAATCCTGCTCATCTAAATTAGGACTTCCCAAGCCGGGCATGGTGGTACACACTTGTAATCCCAGTACTTGGGAGGCTAAGACCGGAGGATCTGGGTTTTCGGCCAGCCTCTGCTACTTAGTGAGGCTCTCCACAACTTAGTGAGACCCTGTTTCAAAATAAAGAACAAAAAATAGGTCTGGGGGTGTAGCTCACGTGTGTCACCACACCCGGCTAGGAAGTAATTTCTGAAGCAGGGCTCTGATTTCTGTCATAAATGAAGACTTCATTATTTTGCCTGATTATAAAATAAATTATTAATGTTTTTAAAATGGTAAAATGCTATTAAGCAGAAAGTGAAAAATCATACAAAAGCCTATCCCTCAGAAACAGCCATGATTAATACTTGGTGTATATTCTGTATGGCTATTTTTATGCCTGCTCAGCTTTCCCTCTAGCTAGCCTGCCCATCTCTTCATTTGAACATAAACCAAAATATATTGAAATACTTTCCTCACAAAAAGCAAGGTCATATGGGTACAGTTTTTCCTCTTCAACAATATGGTATGCTCACCTTCTGGTTCATATAGATCCAAAGCATACTTATTAAGAGTTGTGTGATAGTCTAGTGAGATATACTCTATTTCACTAAATGCGACTAGTTGTCTTTTTTTTTCTTTTTTTAAAGACTTGTTATATATAAGAAAGGCTTAAAGTTTCCTGGAACTTCAGTAAAAAAAAAAAAAAAAACAATAATTACAAGTGTATATACAATACATTTGATATGTGATATAAAATCTGATGTTTTAGATTTATAAATATGAGTCACGGTATCTTTAAAAAAACCTGTCACTGATATTGAAAAATATGACATATGTAAATATGATATATTTATATATGTATATATTTGTAATGATACAAAATACAAATATATATATGATAACACATTTTCCAATGTCAGTGACAGAAGGTTTTTTGTTTTGTTTTCAGACCTGGGGATTGAATGCAGGGGCATTCTACCTCTGAGCTACACCCCCAGCCCTATTTTTTATTCTTTATTTTGAAACAGGGTCTCACTAAGTTTCAGAGAGCCTCACTAAGTAGCTGAGGCTGGTTGCAAACCTGCAATCCTCCTGTCTCAGCCTCCCTAGTACTGGGATTACAAGTGTGCACCACCATGCCTGGCCCAGAATTTAAAGATGCTGTGGTTCATATTTATAAGTCTAAAACATCAGAAGCAATCTAAATGTTCAAAATTAAAATTAAGAGTTAATCTATGGTCCACTTACTCAACAGACTATCATAATATTTATTAATAGGTATTAAAATTATGCTTATAAAATATACAACACCATCAGAAAATAGTTCCTATTGTACAAGAAAATATTATATATCTAGCATTACCATAACTACATACAAAAAACCCAAGCACATGTGAAAAAATACTTCCCAGAAGTTTAGCGTGATCCTCCATGAAAGGTAAAGATAGAAGTAAACCAGTTTTTTTCCTCTTATTTTTTTGCATTTCTTTAAACTTCTAAAATGAACATGTATTATGTTTATAAATAAAAGAACCTCTATGATTTAAATATAAAAATAAAGTCTCGTTCTTTCATTCAGTCTTCCAAGAACAGGAGCAGATTCACAGGGATCCTGGTGTACTCTCAGCAAAACCTTTGTTCTTCCTGAGGTACCCTGTTGCTATGGTGACGGCCCCCAGAGGCACCTGTGTGGTCCTGCACCCAGGGAGGCTGACCTAGCAGGCCTCAGCTATGACCTCAGTGAGAGACAGGCTCACTTAGAATCAACCCATGGGGCATGCACACTCTGTTTTGCTAAACTGGCAAATCTAATAGGTATGGCAAAGAAAATTAGTGATAGCAAATTGAGGTTAGAATTTTCATTAAAGCTGCAAACAGGGAGAATAAAAAACTGTAGAATCACATAATCAAAGGGACCTTGACAATCCTTCATCAGTTTCAAAAAGACCCATCTTGATCCACCTGAGACCCCTCCCCCAGTTTTCAAAACCTCTTGACAAGGAATTGCACATCTTGAAGGCTGAAGCTGCCTTTTGGCATGAAGATGGGTTTATGTGGCACTGAGAATTGAACCCAGGGGCATTCTACCTCTGAGCTACGCCCCAGTGGTTTTTTTGTTTTTGTTTTTGTTTTTTGAAACAAGGTCTCACTAAGTGGCTGCGATCCTCCTGTCTCTGCCTCCCAAGGACTGGAATGATTATAGGAATGCAACACTGCGCCCAGCTAACATGCTTTGAATGCTTTGATCCTTATTAAGAATACACTTCTAGCCGGGCGTGGTGGCACACGCTTGTAATCCCAGCAATTGGGAGGCTGAGACCGGAGGATCCGGGTTCGTGGACAGCCTCAGCAATTTAGTGAGGCACTCCGGAACTTAGTGAGATCCAGTTTCAAAATAAAGAATAAAAAATAGGGCTGAGGGTATAGCTCAAAGGTAGAATGCCCCTGAGTTCAATCCCCAGTACCGCAAAAAAACAAACAAACAAACAAAAAGAATACACTTCGAAGGTTTTGGAACTTATTGAGCCTGTTTCTATGACCTGTGTCTCTCCTAGTCTACTACTGAAAAAAGAGAGGAAAAAAGGTAAAAATGAAGTTAAAGACCATAAAAGCATAAATTCTTGATTTTTAGGCAAACTTACTGTTATTTTGTTATGCTTTTTTCAATAAAAAAGTCTATTGTTTACTTGTGGAATACAAAAATGCAGTTAGGACCTAGTTCTTGGCCATTCCTTTCATTTCTTTATTTTCTGCTGTCTCTCTGCATTCTCTCTATTTTTTGGTACTGGGGGTTAAATGCAGAGGCATTCTACCTCGGAGCTACATCACCAGCCCTATTTTATTTTTTTGTTTTGAAACAGGGTCTTGCTAAGTTGTTGATGGTCTGGCGAAGTTGCTAGGCCGGCTTGTTGAAACTTGCAATCCTCCTGTCTCAGCCTCCCAAGTACTGGGATTATAGGCATGTGCCACCACACCCAGCTAGCACTTTCGTATTTCTAGGAAAATACTAAAACCAATTTCCTCAGAAAAGGAAACCAGATTCAGAAGTGAACTCTTTGGGATACAACTGCAGAGCAATGTTTAAAAGTGCAGAGCCAAGCTGGGCATGGTGGCATATGCTCGTAATCCCAGTACCTGTGAGGCTGAGATAGGAGGATCGCAGGTTCGCAGCCAGCCTCAGCTATTTAGTGAGGCCCTCTGCAACTTAGCGAGAGTTTCAAAACAAAGAATAAAAAAAAAAAAATAAGGTGGGGTAGAAGCTCAGTAGTAGAATGCCCCTGGGTTCAATCCCTAGTACCACAAAAAAGAAAAAAAAAATTACACACTCAGGTCACACTGACTTCCCCCCACTCCCAACTGTGTGCCACTGGAATACTGCTCAGTCTCTCTTTCCGTGTCTTGATATAATAGATTAAAACACATCCTCCAAAATGATATGGTGAGGTCCTAAGCCCCAGTACCTACAAATGTGACCATATCTGGAATCAGGGTCTCTGCAGATGTAATCAGTTAAGATGAAGTCACACTGCTTGGCCCTGATCCAGTATGACTGGTGTTCTTAGAGGAAGGAAATTCGGACAGAGACCGACAGGAACACAGCCACGTGAGGACAGAGGCAGAGACTGGTGTGGGGCTGCCCGAGGCAAGGGATGCTGGGGGATTCCAGAGGCTGCCAGAGACCAGGAAGGATCCCCCCCACCCCCCAGGCTCCTAAGGGTGTGGCCCTGCCAATACCTGAACGCCAGGCCTCTAGCCCTCAGCGCTGTCAATACATTTTTGTTGTCTGAGGTCACCCAGTTAGTAGTACTTTGTTACAGGAAGCCCTTGGAAACTGACACACTCACTAATAAGGAAAAGTATTTAGAACCATGCCTACAAATAAGGAAGCACTATCTAAGTTATTATCGTTCCCCTAAACCGCATTTGCTTAATGGTACCACGTGTCAATCCATCTCGGGAGTCAGGAACCGAGGATTTGTTTATCTTAGATGACTACACCCCTCTCCCTCTTCCTACCCAAACCTAATCGGGAAGCCAGCCCCAGTAACTGTGCCTCTCTGACATCATTTGACCTGGTCCCCTTCTTCCTCGAGCCTCTTGATTGGGCTGCGTCCTTTCTCATGTCTTTGCAAGGCTTCTTCATCTGCCTCCTTCCCTGGGCACATTCTATCCCCAACCCATCTCCCACTCAAGAAGTCCTGTACAGAGCCAGGCGTGGTGGAGCATGCTTGCAATCCCAGGACTTGGGAGGCTGAGACAGGAGGACTGCAGGTCTGTGGCCAGCCTCAGCTACTTAGGCCCTCTGCAAACTAGTGAGACCCTGTTTCAAAATAAAGAATAAAAAATACGGCTGGTAATGTAACTTGGAGGCAGAATGCCCCTGTGATCAATCCTTAGTTCTAACAACAACAACAACAACAACAACAAAAAAAGTCCTGCACAGAATTCAAATTAACCAGGTACTCTGCTGATCAGAACCCTTTCTTCCTTCCCTGAGAGGAAAGGTCTTGCTCCCAATCCCCAGCCCCTGTGACACCCGAGTTGAGAAATTCATGTGACTGCTCCCCGTCTCTCCCTCCCCACAGAACCATCTTGGCTTTTCAGGTGTGGAAACGAGAAGCCCCTGCAACTCACTTCCGAAAGTCTGCCAGTAACTTGAGCATGTCGTCGTTCGATAGCTTATTGCTATCTTGCCTGTAGATCGTAGAAAATCTGGCGTTTTTGTCGAGGTTTCCAGCTGTATCCTTAAACAACGTCCTGAAACAGCAAAGCGGCATTTCTAAACTGGGTTCCCAAAAGACCCAAATAAATGCACCGTTTAACTCTGGTTCCTCTACAGAGACTAATTATTATTCCATTGGCTATGGCCAACAGAAACCTCATTATCAGAAAATATGGAAAGTATTACCGAGGATGAATACAACTAACTCAATTTATACAGAAAACAGTTCCAAGACACAGGCTTGTGCTTGGGAAACAACATACACATTCAAACGTGGAAGAAGTAAAGGCCGCAGATAGAGGCCACTGCAGGCCTCCCCGGCAGCCTCCCATGCCCAGCTGGAAGCCCAGGGCTGGAACCCCAAGTCCCTCCCCAGCAAATCTCCTGCCTACCCTGCCAGTGCTAGGTGGCTGCTCTCTGTGATTCTGCTAAGTGATTTTTTTTTTTCTGACTTGGGCTTACTGACTCTCTATTTTGCACATTCAAATCCCCTTTGACTCCGGATGACAAACAGAATAGATCTACTTATGTATCTATGTTCACATAAAAGTGATGAAAGGCTTTCCCCTTACCTTGCCGCCCAAGCGAATGGCATTCTGTACTGTCCTAGTCTTTGGCATGCCTGCTTGGCATTCTTCAGCACCTTCTGAGCAACCTGGAAGACAGCAGATGAAGGCCATGAGGACTGCCCTCTACAAACAGGGCAACTGCAATCCAAAGAGCCGTCATCTCATGTTCATTAAACGAGTTCTCACCATAGCACTAGATGCGTGGAAAAGCACATCTTGCAGATGAAAGAAAATGGCTGAGCCACACTCAGTAAAGACTTCTTTATTTTCTGGCAGGCAGTGATTTTTTTTTTTTTAAATGATACTGGGGGTTGAACCTAGGGACATACTACCTCCCAGCTATACCCCAGGGCCCTATTTTATTTATTTGGAAACAGGGTCTTGCTAAGTTGCTGAGGCTGACATTGAACCTACTATCCTCCTGTCTCAGTCTCCCAAGCACTGGGATTACAGGTGTGCCACAATGCCCAGCTAGTGATTCTCAAAGAATACAGAGTGAATATGGTTTCCAAAATGCATGTCTTTGGTCTGTGAAGGTAACAAACATATCATATAATACTTCTCTTTGACTAAGGAGGACTTTAAACTCCCAGAGTTATTAGTAATATTAATATTTGGATTCATTCCAAAACATCACATTACCAGAATTTAAATGAGAATACTAATGAGCACACTAAGCTTTCACAGATTCTAATGTGCACCAGCTTGAACAGATTCCCACAACTTGGGTGATATTTATTATTAAGACATTATTAGGCTGGGTGTGGTAATGCACGCTTGTAATCCCAGAACTTGGGAGGCTGAGACAGGAGGATTACAGGTTTGCGGCCAGCCTTAACTACTTAGCGAGGCCCTGCACAACTTAGTGAGATGCTGTTTCAAAACAAAAGATTTAAAAAAAAAAAAAAAAAAAAAAAAGGGCAGATGGTGAAGCACAGAGGCAGAATGCCCCCGGGTACAATCCCCAGTACCACACAACTGACTTAAGTTAGACTAAGGTTTTCAATCACCATTATTTCTGCTTTTTAAATATAAATTACTAGCCGGGCGTGGTGGCGCACGCTTGTAATCCCAGCATTCGGGAGGCTGAGACCGGAGGATCCGGGTTCGCGGCCAGCCTCAGCTACCTAGTGAGGCACTCCGCAACTTAGTGAGACCCGGTTTCAAAATAAAGAATAAAAAGTAGGGCTGGGGGTATAGCTCGGAGGTAGAATGCCTCTGAGTTCAATCCCCAGTACCGCAAAAAAAAAAAAAATTAAATATAAATTACTGCTACTTTCACTTCCTATTGATTACTTTTGGTTTTGTCCTGAGTTGACTGAAAAACGGTATATAACAAAGCACATTTGTTTTTAGCCAAAGACACGCACATATTGGAAACCTATTGCTAATCAACTATACTTCTATTTATTAACACAGATGACACTAAATTTCCCCCCAGATTTACTTGTACTATGACAGTACACTGTTATCAATGCCAAAGTTGATTCAGACAGGGTGGAGAGTTGAAGCGTCTTCTGTATTACTTGAGGACATCAAAGTCAAACCGATTTTGGAAATGTGCTCTAGCTGTAAGCCAAAGTGGGCACTGTCCTGCCTGCCTTCCTTCCATGTATGGTCCTGGGGATTTAACTTGGGGGCATTCTACCACTGGGCCACAACTCTACCTCTTTTTATTTTTTTTATTTATTTATTTTTTTTGCGGTACTGGGGATTGAACTCAGGGGCATTCTACCTCCGAGCTACACCCCCAGCCCTATTTTTTTTTTTATTCTTTATTTTGAAACCAAGTCTCACTAAGTTCCGGAGTGCCTCACTAGGTAGCTGAGGCTGGCCGCGAACCCGGATCCTCTGGTCTCAGCCTCCCGAATGCTGGGATTACAAGCGTGCGCCACCACGCCCGGCTTCTACCTCTTTTTATTTTGAAACAGGGTCTCATTAAGTTACCATGCATTGGCCTCAAACCTGCAATCCTCTAGTCTCAGCCTCCCAACTACTGGAATTGCATGCACATGCACACCTCCTTGCCTGGCCTCCTTTCTTTTTAAAATATCTATTCACAGCATATATATATATATATATATATATACATACACATATGTATATATGTATATATGTATATATATATATATATATATATATGTACACACACACACACACACACACACACACACACTTCTATAAAACAAAAAACCAAAAATTTACTCCAAATGACAGCCTAGACCATTTTGGAAACCATGAGAGACAAATTTGACAAACAAAACAAAATAATTTCACTGTACCATCTCCACCAAAACTTCTACGCTGGTGTGAGATGCCTGAGCCTTAATCCCTGCTTTCGTTTACTCTACAGGCAGCAGGAAATGGAAACATGGAAAATGTGGGTGTGGATGAGTTTTACGTTGCATATAAGGAAAGAACAGCAGCCTTCAACTGATGCTCAGTAGACCCTGGGAAGTGTGCAAAGGAAGGTTTAGCTCACAGTGACAGAGGGGTTTTGCACCAACATGAGTTGCCAAATTTCCGACTGAGTCAGTGAAAGGCAGAAGCCCGGGCAGTGTGCTGCAAACACAGCTGGGGAATAGATTTTGACTGAGCCCTTCATTGATTATTAACCAAAACATAAAAGAGCTAAAAGAGGTCATCCAAGGTTTCATAGACTTCTTTGAAAAAAATAAAAAGGCTTCTCTCCAGGGATCAAATTTGACTCAGCTTTTATCAGTCATAAAGGCTTAGTGTTCGAAGCAATGAGCCTGGTAAATGGGCTTTTACTTGACCAGAGTTGTGATAAATAATGATGTCCTATGTGCGTTCAGTGGTTCGCGGTGTCTATAGCACCGTCGCCTACATTCTGCTTGATCCTGAGCCTGTCCGAGGGGAGGCAGGCTAGGTGGTCACACTGTCCTGACCCACAAATGAGCATAAGGGGCCAGGAGAGGAGGTGTGATTTGTTTACAGGATTCTGGCTAGTTAATGCTCTGCATCCAGACCTCCTGACCCTTAGAACCTGCGGCTTGGTCGAGACATTTGGGAAGTACAGATGGCCACAGGGAGGGAGAGAGAAGGGTCTAAGACATCGTAGTAGAACTCAGAACCTCTGAGGGCCCACTCCAAGTGCTGACCAGTCCTTCCCAATGTCTTCAGGCCATCTCACAGACGACCACTTATAACCTTGAAAAAAAAAAACAGCCAGGTGCGGTGGAGCACACCTGTAATCCCAATACTCGGGAGACTGAGGCGGGAGGATCACAGGTTCAAGAGCAGCCTCAGCAACATAGGGAGGCTGAGACAGGAGGATTGCAGATTTGAAGCCAACCTCAGCAACTTTTAGTGAGGTTCTCAGAAACTCAGTGAGACCCTGTTTCCAAATGAAATATAAAATAGATCTGGGGGTGTAGCCCAGAGGTAGAAGGCCCCTGGGTTCCATCCCCAGTACCACACACATACAAAAAAAATGGCATGGTGGCATGTGCCTGTAAGCCCAGACTCCAGAGGCTGAAGCAGGAAGACTGTGTTTGAAGCTAGCCTGAGTGACATAGTGACTCTCCATGTCTATTTAAAATAAAAAAAAAAACTAAAAATATAAAACTGTCAAGAGTGGTAGCACTCAATAGCTAACTCTAGCCAGACAGTAGAATGTTCTAGAAAGTGATAGCTGCCCTGGGTCACTCTATCTGTGCAAGTAACTACAGTCTACAGGTCTCCATTTCCTGAAGTATGAAAGGAGGTCGTGGACTAGATGAACCCTAATAGTCAATAATTCTATGGTACGGCCCTACTTGGGCACTTCCCAAGTTATAAACGCTACTTTGAAAATACAACAAACATACTTCTTTCACGTTTCTCCAAGGTCATATCACCTCTGCCACCACGACCCTGCCCCTTCTAACAGAAACCAAGTGGACGAGACATCATCGGCCAGACCGTCTGAGCCCTGGGCAGCCCCAGTCCAGTCCCACAGACAAGTGTAAACATTTGGCCCATTTACACCCCAGCACCCAAGAGGCACCCAACACATGGAATACACGCTGCGTGACTATTGCATAGGTACCGCTTAATGACAGAAAGTTTACTGCTAAGCTGGTAATTCCTTTGCAAACCATTTTAGGGTGTAAGAAGAGAGTAGTGAAATAAAGTATTTTATTTGCATGTGGAACTACTTTCATTAAGAAGTGAACACATAGGGCTGGAATGTGGCAGAGTGTGTGCTTAGCATGTGTGAGGGCCTGCATTCATCCCTAGCATTGAAGGAAGAACAGAAGGGAGGAAAGGAGGGAGGGAGGAAGGAAGGAGAAAGGAAGAGAAGAAGGAAGGAAAAGGAAAGAAAAAGAATAGAGGGGGGAGAGGGAGAAAGAGAGGGGCAAGAAGGGAGGGGAGAGAAGGAAATTTTAGGTAAGTATGTACATGTTTTAGACCATAAATACGGCTTATCTTTGATTCCATTAAGCATTTATGTGTTGACACAGTCCTTTTTTCGGGTTGCTTTTTCTGATCGCAGAGCATAAAAGCCATCCGTACCTTCGAAGAGTCTGAACTTTTCATATAAGGCTCAGCACAGTGCGTGATGCTCCCCTGGAGGACTTTCTCAATTCTGGCCACAAGAAATATATCTGGATGAGGGCCCGTGACTGAAAATATCCCCTAGGAGACAAACAGTTTTCGTGGGTAAGTAGAATCCACAGCTGCGCTAGACAAATCCTAAGACACTAGAGCAGGAAAGAACAGTGACACAGCACAATTTGCAGGGAGCACCGGTGCCAAACCGAGGACGGCTCGTCAAGTCTACTGGGTGGGGGGAGGGAACGAGGAAAAGGCTTCCAGAAAGAAGTGAGAAATCAAGACCACTTCCCCTTGGTTTGCTTTTACTGTCTAATTACATATTTGGTCAGTATAATATAACAGTCTCTGCTGCTGGACGTGTGCATTGCAAGGTCTGGTTAGGGCATTTTCCGTGTGTTTACGTAGCACAAGCACGGTCCTTCTGAGCAGCACAAGCGCTGGGCCCGCTTCCCACCTGCTTGGGGTACTGCATGGCGGTTGGAGGAAGGACGTCCTGAAGGGCTGGTGGGCTCTGGCCGCCATTCATCAGGGCTGGGGATGTGGGAACCAGCATCTGTCGCACTGAGAAATGGTTCAGGTCCACGTGGAAATCAGCAGAAATCTTTCGGTTGTATTTTATGTCAAACAGGGACAGAGTAACAAAGAAAGGCTCTACCTGAACAACAAGAAGACAAAAAAAAAAATCAGTATCATCACTATGGCCCAGACAGCTGGGGGGAAGGAGGGAGATTGCTGCCATCCAAGAAGAGACAATGAGATCTATTTATGATTGTTGCCCCAAGTCACACAAGAAATAGTAGTCTTGTCTTTTATCATGCTGAGAATCAGTCTATACAACATTTTAGGAAAGAAACAATATAATTATTTTACCTTTAGGGGCTTTGCTCCTTAATGTATGCCCCACAGAACACAGTCAGTTTCTTTCCCTCAAGTACCTGGGATGAAATCTGTCTCCTAGAAAAGGGAGCATAAACCTACCCTCCTCATCCTTCACCACAAACAGCCTGATCTACCTGTTGGACCACTCTGGCACAAGGATGAGGATGTCACATCCAAGCTAGACCGTACTGAGAAACCCGAGATTTCACATCTGAAATGGTTGGACATTCAAAAGGAAAAACAGTTTCTAAAAAGGAAAATTACGTTGGTGGTGGGTCCTTCTTCATTTTCGGCGACACAGCATTGCAGATTGAAAGATAAATCATTGCACTTGACGAGAATCCTTTTTCCAAACTTCTCTTCGAATGGCTTCACCTCTGGCTCCGCTGATGAGAAGTCAAGCTTCTTTAAAAGAAAATGCAAATATAGAAATATACTATTTTAAGAAGCAAAATTATAAATGTAACCAAGCAAAACTGCCTAAACCATGGAAAAGTCACAGACACTTATTCACAACAATGTCACTATTTTATAAGTTCATATAATGAATAGTACTTATATATATATTGTAATGATGGTCAAGTAAACAGTGATATCTACTTAGTGGATGATTATACAGGACTTAAAACTTATGATTATGAATAACCCAACATTCCATTATGTGTATGGACATATAAAATGTGATATAAATTCATAGAGACCAAAAAAAAGAAGAGAGGTTAACTGGGGCTTGGGAGTGGGGGGAGGGAGGGGAAATATATAACAAATATAACACACACACACACACACACACACACACACACATGCATACTTATAAATGTGTAATGGTTTGGGCCTGGAATGTCCCCCAAAAGCTCATGTGTTGAAAACACGTCCCCAATACAGCAAGGTTCAGAGGTGGGGCACGGCCGGCTGCAGTGGGTCACTGGAGGGGGGCCTTGAGGACTATGTCCCTGAGCCCCCTCCTCTCACTCTCTCTGCTCTGGTCGGAGACCAGCCTTTCTCTGCCACACAATCTGCCACCAAGGTGTCTGCCTTGGAGCTGCTGACCATGTACTGGATCTCTAACACCGTGAGCCAAATAAACCTTTCCCCCTCTAAGCTGTGCTTGTCAGGTAATTCGGTTACCATGATGAAAAAGCTGCCTAAAACACTATGCTTACACACACACACACACACACACACACACACACACACACACGGCTAGGTGATTGTTGATGAAACATAGAAAGGTACTTACTATTAAATGAGAAAAGTTTTATAGAAAGACCACAAATGACTAGGGAAAATATTCCAGATGAAATACAGCAGAACCTCTGTTCCCTCTCAGCGTCTCACTATTGTGGGCAGTCCTGGATGTCTTTACCACATAGCATTTTGATTTTGTTGGGACACAGAGGTGGGTCACCTGCACTGCTAGGTTTGTATCTGGGACTGAGCCTGGGCTAGATGGAAATCATTGCTGCCTCCTGGATGTCTACAGCGATGCTTGCTGTTTCTAGTGGTTATTTAACTTATTTATTTTTATTTTTCGCACTGGGGATTGAACCCAGCGGCATTCTACCTTCAAGCTTCAGCCCCAGCCCTATTTTTTATTCTTTATTTTGAAACAGGGTCTCAGTAAGTTGCGGAGGGCCTCACTAAGTAGCTGAGGCTAGCCACAAACCCGAACCCTCCGGTCTCAGCCTCCCAAGTACTGGGATTACAAGTGCAGACCACCGCGCCCAGCTTCTAGTGGTTATTTTAAAAGCCATATTATATGGTCTTTGTTGACTTCTCAAGTCCTTTTCATATCCTTGGCTAAATCTCTCTCAAAATTCTACAATCTACTGGATATCAAATTCACAATATTTAAGCTGTGACATGACAATGATAACATAGGTTGTTTTTATTTTTCCTCAATTTTCCTATACTGTTACTCTGCTTGTCAATTTAAAATAAACAAAGCAAACAAATAAGTAAATATCAAAGGATTTTCTCCTCCCCACCTACTTGGTTTTAAATCTTAGACATTAAAATAGTCCTTACCTGGGCATCTGGGTCCAAGTAAAAAAGCTTAACTCTGCTTTCACTTTTCAGTTTGATTTCTGCTTCTCTGGTACTCTGATAACAAGAGAAATAAAAATTACATTTAATCAAGTCCTCTCCTTTATAGAGCTCTTCGCATGGATTTTAAAGCTGTCTCATCCTTTAGATCCAGGCTGTCCTGCCTCACCTCTAAGGAGGAGCTGCATGCCAACAAGCAGATCTACACCCTGGAGTAGGCAGGAGGGGATGCACATGCGGGGGCAGGGGGCAAAGTTCATAGGTGAACCCTGCCCTTAAAAGGCTGACAACCAATTACAGAATCCAAAGAAAGCAAAAGAGAATACACATCAAATTCTTAAGAGAGGCTTCATGAAGTTATAGAATGTGGGATGGGGTTTGAGTAAAATGGCAGAATTTAGATCGCCAAAGCAAGACAAGACTGGAAAGGATGCACAGAGAAAGAGAGACAGACAGACAGACACTGAGTATGGAAATAAGCCCAGATGGCAGAAGAACTGAATAGGCTCTAGTCTGAGGCCAGGGTACAAGAAGGAGAAGAGGAAGAAATATTTTTTGAATGGCAGGGGAAAGGCAACTATAACAGATCATGAAGGACAAGATACTGACCCATCAGGAAATATTCATTGAGCACCAGGAACCCAAATGTGAATGAACAAAGTTCCTGCTCCAAATGCGCACTAGCTGCAAAGACTGTGGATACACAGGTAATAAGAATGACAAGAAAGAGTGTAAGATGGAGTGAGAGTTCATCTGGACTAGGATCAGTCGTCAGGAAAGACCTCCCAGAGGAAGACCCATCTTGAAGGGCAAGCCCATTTGGCCAAGAAAGGGAAAAAGAACATTCCAAAAGGAGGCATTATAGGTACAAAGGGACAAGTGATACCTGAGGAATCAAGTCGTTCATTACAGCTGAATGGTTGGGCATAGTGGGAAAGTAAAGAAAAATGAGTCTGGGACTTATATTCTAAAACCCGGGGTTTCATTCAGAATCCAAAATATCCTGCTACAGTTTTCAGCAAGAATAAAATACTGACTTCTGCATTTTAGAAGCATCATTTGGGTAGGAGTAGCGCAATGGATTAGACAAGGTAAGACGAGGAAGCCTACGGTATCTTTCTTGCCTTGTCACAAAAGCTCCCCACCCCCCATCAGTCTTACAGCCAGGGCCATAACAAACCCCCTGTCTCTATCTTGGGTAGCCTGCTGAACGGTGACTCCATTATCGGAGAGCGATAATTCAGGAGAAAGAGCAAGTTGGTGGAAATGAGGGTAAACAAAGTGGAGCGTGTCCATGGGATTCCAAGAGGGAACATCTGGTAGAGTTAGAAGCCAGGGATTCCGGCACAGAGCAGAGAGAAGGTTAGTGTTCCAGGCTCAGAGAATATCAGCATGTAGGAGAGAAAGGAGTTCTTGGGAGTGGATGATGTTTCCTGAATGTGAATCTAAAGCAGAATGCCAAGGGCTCCATCACTGTAGGGATGGACAGAAGATGAGGAGACAGACACACGGTAGCAGAGATGAAGGGTGGAGATGTGGGGTTTGGGAAAATAAGAAAAAGAAAAGACTTCTGAGACCTTCACAAGATAGACGTCATCCCTAACCTTGTTAATTATCATGCCTCGTGCCTCCAAATCCACATCCTATTCTTCTGAGCTTGCTGTGACTCTCAGTCTCCACAGTTTATGGAATCAGAATAGAATATCCTCAGCCAGGCGTGGTGGCACACACCTGCAATCTACCAATACTTGGGAGGCTGAGACAGGAGGATTGCCAGCTCGGCAATTTAGCAAGTCTCTCAGCAACCTAGCAAGACACTGTTTCCAAATAAAAAAATAAAACAGGGCTGAGGGTGTAGTTCAGAGGCAGATGCCCCTGGATTCAATCCCCAGTAACACACACACACACACACACACACACACACACACGAATGTCTTCTCTCATATACTATTTTCCCCACAGATATGAGCACTTGCTGATGGGGAAATGAGAGCCACAATGGAGAAGGTATCCTGTCCTTTTTGTTGGTGGCTGAGTGAGGTCTATTAGTATCTTTCTCATCAAGGCTAATGACAAATTAAGCATCTTCTTCATTTTCTCAGCCCTAAAGTTGCTATAATAGGTCCTTAGCAGCAACCAAAACTACCACGACTCTACTTAACCAACTCTCTAGGTCTACACGTAAAGACCACTGGAATCTAAGAAACTGATCTAGTTAAGTTGTTAATTAGCCAGGCAAGCTGATTAGCTTTCCTGGAATCCATTTTTATTTCAAAGTAAAAATGTTGAACAAAATGACAACTCAAGTCTTTTGCCCCAAAGTATGTCTTGGTGCCATCTATGGAGGATAAAGGGCATTCCAACAAATCTATTCACACGTTCATGGTAAAACATGTGCCTATGGGCTGGGCAGGCTGTCTCTCCATTGGAGATGGGATCCTTTCCTTTCACTCTACCTTGCCTATCATGTGTTCTAATGTTTACATGAAAAGAGCAAGGACATGTAAAGTGGAATCTGCTTAGCTGACCTGAAGGAACTTGCTTTACATTGTATACGGCCTGTGATGTTTCCTAATGAAATCATCAGTACTAGGTGCTACAAGCCACTGTCAACAGTAACACATTCTACTGCTGAATCATCTACTTGAGTCCTTCAACAAAGGCAAAGACAGTGATCGCAGATGCGAACATAGAGGGACGGGTTCTTAACGTAGATGCAACTCCTGGTGCTGTTCCTAAAGATGCTTGTTGTCTCACGTTGATTGTGCTAGGAGATGAGAAAGTAATAAAGCAAGAAAAAATGTTGTGAGCTCCACAGAAGGAGAGGACAAATAAGGATGCAGAGATATTAAAAGAAACAAAATATAACTAGTAGGCAAACTAGACACAAAGTGTCCTGATGTTATCACTAACACTCCATGGATATGGTCTTCCACAAAAAGATGCTTTTTGGAGAAAGAAGGGACAACTTTATAATAATAATGTAAGAGCCAGGCATGGTGGTGCACACTTGTAATCCCAGCATTTGGGAGGTTGAGACTGGAGGATCCAGGTTCGAGGCCAGCCTCAGTTACCTAGTGAGGCACTCCACAACTTAGTGAGACCCTGTTTCAAAATAAAGAATAAAAAAATAGGGCTGGGGATATAGCTCTGAGGTAGAATGCCCCTGAGTTCAATCCCCAGTACTGCAAAAAAAAAAAAAAAGTAAGAGCTGTAATCTACCTCACACAGTTCTGCCACGGGCTATGCCATGGATGGATAGAGTTCCCCTGAAGAGCTCATGTATTAGGCTCAGGGTTGATACAGTTAAGTAATGAGAGTTGCAATCTCATCAGTAGATTATGGTCACCTAGACTGGTGAGGTGTGGTGGAGAAGGGGGGTCCCTGAGGGTGTGGCCTGTGGGATCGTGCTTGTGTCTTTACATTCCTTTGCTTGTTGGCTCCCTCTTGTGTCCAGCCCCCATGAGGTGAGACCAGAGTCTCGCTCTTTTGCTCTTTCTCTCTCTCTGACTCCCACTGCGATGCCCTGAGCTTCAGGCCCTGGCCTCATAATAGACTGAAGCCAGAATCTCCAAGAAACTGTGAGCAAACCAATCTTCCTTCGTCTGAGTTGTGTGGTTAGGCTTTTTGGATCACAGAAGTAAGAATGTTGACTGAGACAGGCTTGATAAAAAGCAACTCAACTTCTTAAAGTGTCTTGATTCCGCTCAAGGCCTTAGGATGATGCATTAAACAGAGTGAAGCCCCAATAAAAAGTAGCTGAAAAAATTACCAACTAAAATCTAGAAGATAAGAAAATGTTGCTTAGGAAGGGGAAGGCTTCACCCAAGGGCCATGGACTATTAAATATCTGGAATAATAATAATAATGATGATGAAAGCTAAAATTTATTGATTATAACAAACATCTTCATGCTGGGTGCTACTTGAAGTGCCACGGGCTATGCCATGGTTAGATAGAGTTCCCCTGAAGGGCTCATGTATTAAGCTCAGGGTTGATACAGTTAAGGAATGAGAGTTGTCTGTGTTCCATTTACTATGTTGGGTTCAGTGAAGAAGAGACTGTAAGGCGATGGATAGTGGCAGAGCAGTTCTAGAAAGAAACTGGCACGTGCTTAGACATTAAAGACGAGAATGAGCCATCTAAAGCACAGATGAGTCCTGTATCCCATCAGTGAACTCCAAAATCAGTCACTAACCACATATCCTTAACCATGTTTTCTTTGTCTTAAGAAATAGTTGTGAGCCAGGCGTGGTGGCACACATCTGTAATCCCAGTACCTGGGAGGCCGAGAGAGGAGTATTACAGGTTCAAGACTAGCCTCAGTAACTTAGTAAGGTCCTCAGCAACTTAGCGAGACCCTGTTTCAAAATAGAAAATGAGTCTGGGGTGTTGCTCAGAGGTAGAACACCCTAGGTTCAATCCCTAGTACCAAATAAATAAATAAATAAATAAATAAATAAATAAATAAATATAGTAGTAGTAGTTATGGACCAAACTTTTTTTTTTTTTTTTTTGGCGGTACTGGGGATTGAACTCAGGGGCATTCTACCTCTGAGCTACACCCCCAGCCCTATTTTTTATTCTTTATTTTGAAACTGAGTCTCACTAAGTTGCAGAGTGCCTCCACTAGGTAGCTGAGGCTGGCTGCGAACCTGGATCCTCCGGTCTCAGCCTCCTGAATGCTGGGATTACAAGCGTGCGCCACCACGCCCGGCTTTGGACAAAACTTTTATGGGTTTCCAAAAAGAGCATACTCTGTCTTAAGTCTATTTGGGAACAGATAAAACAATCTAAAGTCAAAGACTATGGCCAACAACATCTCACTTCAAGGAGAAGGTATAGGAAAAATAGTGTATTGGCTATTGGGTCATTTAAATAGAATGAGTTGAGCCAGGCGTAGTGGCATACACTTGTAATCCCAGTATTTGGGAGGCGGAGACAGGAGGATTGCAGGTTTAAGACCAGTCTCAGCTACTTAGTGAGGTCCTCTGCAATTTGGTGAGACCCTGTTTCAAAACAAAGAATAAAAAATGGGGCTGGGGATGTAGCTTGGAAGTAGAATGCCCCTGGGTTCAATCTGCAAAAAAGTAAAAATAAATAAAATAAATAAATAATACACAAATACATAAATGAGTTGAACTCAGTCAAATCTTTTGAGGACAGAATGTATACTTTTTAATTTATAGGGCTATCATGATTTATTTCCACTACTTCAAAGGTATCTAACTCACTAGGGCCAATCATGTCATCCCATGTCAAAAAGCTAGGAGAAAGCATTATAGAATTAGCAGGCCCAGAAATGGATGCCAGCTGGTCCCACAGTTGCGGCCAATTCCTTTGTATTGCAATGCAATGACATCGCTTCCTGGATTGGGGTGTAGGGAAGGAAGCATTTCGTTTTTAGAAAATCAGAAAAGTGGAGCCGGGCGTGGTGGCGCACGCTTGTAATCCCAGCATTCGGGAGGCTGAGACCGGAGGATCTGGGTTCTCGGCCAGCCTCAGCTACCTAGTGAGGCACTCCGCAACTTAGTGAGACTCGGTTTCAAAATAAAGAATAAAAAAAAATAGGGCTGGGGGTGTAGCTCGGAGGTAGAACGCCCCTGAGTTCAATCCCCAGTACCGAAAAAAAAAAAAATCAGAAAAGTGTCCACGAAACTATTTAGGTTCTAACAAGTTCTGCTGAGCTTGGCACTGTTACCCTTACTTAACCTCAATGAGACTATAAAGTTTAACACAATAGGCTTTGCTTCATACTCAACTATGGAAGGTTTACCTGGAAAGATAAATTTACTCACACAGAATTTACAAGGAAATGGGAGGAGCCACTTTAAATTAACATGGAATGCTCTCTTTCTCTTTCAGGACCACATGGAGAGACTCAATTAAGAGCAAGCTACTGTTAAGTACCAAAAAAAAGAAAAGAAAAAGAAAAAACAAAAAGCTCAAAATGTCAGGGAACCAGGAGAGTGATCTTCATACTATCTTGTACAATGAGAAGATATGTGTATTCCAATGTGACCAAACACAGATATAACTAGAGAAAAAAAATTATTATAAAACTAAGAGTGGGGGGTTTCAACCTGATCTTGTCACTCCCTGATTAGGGAAAAAAATAATTAAATTAATATACCCATACAATTTGTGTACGTAATAAAATTATTTGTAAGACTGATACTATATATATCCTGTTACATTTACAACAATATTTGTCTGGTTCCCTACCAGACAATAGGTGGAACAGAACAGGTTTTAAGGTCGATACGGTATGTTCCCTAATACGAAAACAATAAAGATGTTCAGGACTCAGCGTACAAACATAAGTTCCAAGAATGTACCAAATAACCTGAAAATCTAAGTCCATTTCACTCACACTGTGAGTAGTGAAAGAACAGTCCGGAATATTCTAGAATGAGACACCGGTTATTTTTGCACTGAAGCAACTTCCTGCCAATCGCATCCTGTTTGGCTGTGTCTCAGCCACAGTGGACAACAAAAGCCAGGGCACGGGATGAGAGAGGCAGAAAGAGGAGCGGACCAGAGAGGAGCCTGCCATCGAGACACACCTTCAGTCAACTTCTCCCTCCGCTGCTTCTAGGCCTTTCTCTGAAATCTTACCCAACCGTGACCCTGCCTTCCTCAGACCTTTTCTTACTGACTTTTACCACTTTGTTCCCTAAGATCTCCCTCCCCGCACAGCTGCGTGCCTCCCTTCTACCCCTCCCCCACCCCAGACACACTCCACCCCTGATTCTGTAACCATGGAATCCATTTCTCCTAAAACAGGATGCTTGGTCACCAGGTGACTCCTCTGCCTTCTCAACAGGTACAGATGATCCCCCTCTCAGGGACACCAGAGCAAGGGACAAGCAGCCAGGCTCTGGATGGTGAAGGGACCAGGCATGGGGCTCTAGGTGGTTCCTGGGCCACTTGTATCACACACGGCTGAGGTGGACACCCGCTTCCAACACTCCTTCCTGATGGGTCAGTGACAATACATCTCAATCGATTCATTCATTTTCCTTCAAAAAATTACCTTCTCCCTTTTGCTACCTTTTTTTTTTTTTTTTTTTTTTGCAGTACTGGGGATTGAACTCGGGGCATTCTACCTCCGAGCTATATCCCCAGGCCTATTTTTTATTCTTTATTTTGAAACAGGGTCTCACTAAATTGTGGAGTGTCTCACTAGGTAGCTGAGGCTGTCCGCGAACCCGGATCCTCCGGTCTCAGCCTCCCAAATGCTGGGATTACAAGCGTGCGCCACCACGCCCGGCTCCTTTTGCTACCTTCTTATATAAAAATATTTCTAAAACATGTGAAAGCTAGGAGGGAAACAATAAAAATCCTTACACTGCTGCATTTGTCAGCTTTTGACTGGGACTCAAAGTAAGAAATATATTTTACATCAAAATGCAATACACAGCCAGGCATGGTTGTGCACACTTGTAATCCCAGTACTTGGGGGACTGAGACAGAAGGATCACAGGTTCAAGGCCAGCCTCAGCAACTTTGCAAGATCTCAGCAACCTAGCGAGACTCTATTTAAAAATAAAAATAAAGAGTTTGGGGTGTAGCTCAGGAGTAGAATGCCACTGGGCTCAATCCCTAGTACTACAGGCAAAAAAAAAGAAAGGAACACGCAAACTACATATTGATGTAAAGTAATATCAATCATAATTAAGGGCTGTGGCTGTGTGTAATATATATATATACTGGTACTGGGGATTGAACTCGGGGCATTCTACCTTTCAGCCACCCCCAGTCCTATTTTACATTTTATTTGGAAATGGGGTCTCAGAAAGTTGGAGAGGGCCTCACTAAGTTGCTGAAGTTGGCTTCAAACCTGCAATCCTCCTCAGCCTCCCAAGTTCTGGGATTACAAATGTGCGCCACCACACCCCAGCTTACTTTTATATTCTCTATCTACTTCTATCCCATTTAATTTTTTAAAAATGTGGGTCACATCATGTTGATCTAAAGAGGCCTAACAGAGTATAAACTATATAATTCCATGCACAGAAAGGTCTAGAAGAGTCAAAACTAATAGTGATGATCAAAATGCCGGGGTGTTAGCTGGGAGGAGGTACAAGACAGTCTGCTGGGATGCTATAAATGCTCTCTATATCATTCTGGGTGGTGATTACATTGCTGTACAAATGTGAACTCCATCGAGCTGTATTTTACTTTATGTAAGTTACATCTCAATAAAAGAAGAATAAAAGTTAAAAGAAACCAAAAAGTAAGAAATGGCGGTTGAGGCCACTTAAATTGATTTCACCAACCAAAATAGCTTCTGCCAACATGGTTATTGGATAGTTTGAAAACAGTTCTAAAAATGCTAATTTGTGTGTATGTGTGTGTGTGTGTGTGGTGGTTACTGGGGATGGAGCCCAGGGGCATTCCAGCCCTTTAATTTTTTATTTGGAAATATGTCTTGCTAGGTTGCTGAAAGTCTCACTATGTTGCTGAAGCTGTCCTTGAACCTGGGATCCTCCTATCTCAGTCTCCCAAGTACTGGGGTTATAGGTATGTGGCCCCCATGCCTGGCTAAATATGCTAATATTTAAAAAAAATAAAAATACAAGTGTTTGTATATACATGTGTATGCATAGATATTTAAATATATAAATCAGCCTGGGTCTTAAAATCAAGCAATACTGGTTTTGTTGGCCAGGTCATACTACAAGAAAAGAGATCACAACATACATACATACATATATATATATATATATAAAATTATTATTATATATATATATATATATTTTTTTTTTTGCAGTACAGGGGATTGAACCCAGGGGCATTCTACCTCCAAGCTATACCCCCAGTCCTATTTTTTATTCTTTATTTTGAAACAGGGTCTCACTAAGTTGTGGAGGGCCTCACTAAGTAGCTGATGCTGGCCAAGAACCTGTGATCCTCCTGTCTCAGCCTCTCAAGTACTGGGATTACAAGTGTGCACCACCACACCTGGCCCACAACTTCTATATAGACTTTTTTTTTTCATAGAAAAAAAATATAGATTTCTATTAATCAACATTAGCCTCAAATAATGTGAACTTGCTCTTTGGTGCCCACTGTGTTCCACCAGTAAGTCTAGAAAGTTACTCTGTGAATTCCAGATTACATCACATATTACCTGGTCAACAAACAAAATCCCCCCAAATTAAAATACTTTCCTTCAAGAAATTTGGAGCCCCCAAACAACTAGAAACCAAGAAGCAAACCTCAAAATATGATACTCTAAAGTTCCCAGTACAATTGGGCTGGGGGAGTAGCATCTTTGCACATGCTTACCTAGCATGTGCAAAGACCTGGGTTTGACTCCCAGAACCACACACACACACACACACACACACACACAAAAGAAATTCCTAACAGGAAAACCCAAACACAGAAGCCTAAAGTCTTTGCAGACCAGGAAGAGGTTAGAACAGGGACTCTAAAGTTAGTTTTAATAGGCAGGTGCTAAAAAGGTTCTGTGGAAACAGTCAGTCCCTGAAGAAAAACAATACTCTGAAGTCGGAGCCAGGGAAAGAGATTTCTATTTGAGAACAGCCATGTTGTCTGGACACAAAGGTCCATGCTGAATGCTAGTCTATTTATAGTCCTATATAGATCAACCGCAATTCTATTATAGTGTTTAAGATGTGGGTGTGCAGGGTCCCTATTTCACTGCAGTATGAAAAAAAGAATAGAAAGTCAGTAACAGAGCAAGAACACGAAGGGTTAGCAGACACAAAGACACTTCTCTCGTTTAAAAAAGAATCATTCATGGATACACACGAGACAAGTACAAGGATATTCATTGTAGCATTGTTCACCAGAGGAAAAAAAATGGAAATAACAGACTCGCTAAAATAAAATGTTTAAACAGTGCAATAAGAGGGATGGACCAGATCCATATACCAGATAGGATGAACCTCAAAAACAAGGTTGAATTTAAAAAAAAAAAAATTTAAAAAAAGTGCAGAATAAAACATATAGTATGTTAGCCGGGCGTGGTGGCGCACGCTTGTAATCCCAGCATTTGGGAGGCTGAGACCGGAGGATCCGGGTTCGCGGCCAGCCTCAGCTACCTAGTGAGGCACTCCGCAACTTAGTGAGACTCGGTTTCAAAAATAAAGAATAAAAAATAGGGCTGGGGCTGTAGCTTGGAGGTAGAATGCCCCTGAGTTCAATCCCCAGTACCGCATAAAAAAAAAAAAAAAAAAAAAAAAAACAAACCATATAGTATGTTGGCATTTACATAATAGTTTTAAACATACAAAACAATACTATGTAAGTCATTATGATAAATATAATTTGTAAAGACATAAAAATGAAATGGAGGTAAAACTTGTAATAGTGGTTTTCTCTGGATGGAGTTGTAGGGAAGAAGATAATAGGAATAAGAAAAATGTTTAAAAAGAATTCCAAATGCAACTGATATTTTTAGTTCTTCTAAAAATACAGACACTAGAGACGATATAGCAACAGACGTGAATGCGGGTGACAGCAATATGGTTGTTTTGTTTTCCTTTGTGTTTTTCAGTAACTTTTGAGTTCCCCAATATTATAAAACACAGAAACACGAGTATAGCCTTTTTTTTTTTTTCTCCATTGAGAGTGATCCAGGAACAATTTCCACAACCCAGGCAACCCCTTTTTGGTGGCAAGCTGACCACATCTATCCTCTTTGAAATTGTGTATATTAATTTGAATGAGAGAAGAGTACACTTGTGGACACCCAGATATTATGAAAACACTTACCTATGTAATTTGGTTATTTCCTCAATACTTATGATGCAATATTAAATACCATAAGGGGAAAAACACTTAAAGAATAAAAAGAGAATACTTTGTAGGGTGCTTTCTGGCAAACAGACTGTCTCACCTAGGTCCACGACACACTTCATATCACCTCATACTGAGGTCAGAAAATAGCAGAAATCACACATCACTGCTACATTTCAAGAGAATCCACTCTGGATAAAGCCAGGAGACATCCCCATAGCATTCGATGAAGGACAGAAGATTTAGGACGACGTTACCTTGGCAAGTTCAGGCAGGTAGCTATCTAAACCGGAACTGGAGCCTTCCAATTTGCCTTGCTCATCATCTGAAACAGCAAAACAGATTACCCTGGTCACTTGCAATCGGAAACATTTTATTTAGAACAGGAGGAGGAAGGCTGATTCTCTTAGGTGTCCTTCAATGCGTGGTTCTCAATTTCGGGTGCACATCATAAGCACCTGGGAGTGTTGGAAAAAATGCGATGGCCAGGCCCAGTGGTGAGGGTCAGAGTAGGGAGTAGCTGGGTCGCCATGGACTTAGGCTAATTAGAACCGATGCTAATTATGAACAACGGACCCCGTGGCCACACCTAATCAAGATTTTGGTGGGACAAAAAACAAAAAACACAGTATTTTTGTTTTTAAACTCCCAGGCATTTCTAAGGGGCAGCTAGGATTGGAAAGGCTTAACATATCACATAAATGTTCAACAACACAGTCAGATTTTTCCCATCAATTTAATCTGAGGTTCCCAACCACCCTAAATGTGTCTTGAAAATTTCAAAAGACATTATTGACAATAATAACTCTTTCTCTCTCTATATATATATTATATTTTTTTGGTGCTGGGGATTGAACCGAGCTACTCACTCAGTCCTATTTGATTTTTTATTTGGAAACAGGGTCTCACCAAGTTGTGGAGGGCCTCACTAAGTTGCTAAGGCTGGCCTTGAACCTGAGATCCTCCTGTCTCAATCTCCCAAGTACTGGGATTACAAGCGTGTGTTACCATGCCTGTCTTGTAACTCTGATGTTTTAAGTGTGGATTCTTCACCAGGGACTAGAGACACATTTTTTAATTTAGTCTTCCCATCCAGTCTTGCTAAATTGCTAAGGCTAGCTTCAATCGGCTATCCTCCTGTCTCAGCCTCCCAAGTACTGGAATTACAGGCGTGGGCCACCATGCCCAGCTATTAAGTTCTAATAGGACAAAGTCTTTGCTAACGGGCTGTCCATAAAAGGCTTGCATCTGTCCTCTCATATACCTGTACGATACTTCTCCTTCTCACCTTCCCTTGGTCAAAATTAAGACATCGGCAGAGTGCGTGTACCTGGGAGAAGCCAGACCTGCTCACCTTCGTGAGAGTCTCCATTCCGCTTCTCCTGCATTGCAGCTTCGAAGTTGAGCTGGAGAATCTTGTTTAGAATGGTGATCCATTCTTCCATTTCGACCTCGCTGTCTGCTGCCAAAAGATAACTGCTTTTGTCTTGCATCTTGAGCTCAAAAGCAAAACGTCTGACTTTGTTGTTCTGAAATGGGAAAAAGATAGACACATTTGGAACTGTCTTCAAATAATTTCCCTCCGATTTGCTGATGGATGGGTGCTATCTGATTGGCATTTCACACCATGCTTTTTTTTTTTTTTGGTACTGGGGATGGAACCCAGGGGCACTCTACCTCCGAGCTATACCCCCAGCTCTATTTATTTTTATTTTTTAACTTATTTTTTTATTTGCGGTACTGGGGATTGAAGCCAGGGGCGTTCTACCTCCGAGCTACACCCCCAGCCCTATTTTTTATTCTTTATTTTGAAACAGGGTCTCACTAAGTTGCGGAGGGCCTCACTAAAACTGTAAACTCAAGCCACCACGCCTGGTATGGCATTACATTTTTTAAAAGCTAACCATTATCCATCATTATGTTTTACTGACTTATCTGGGACATTCTCACTGTTTATGAGTTCCTTGCCTACAGCCTGGCCTCATGTCTTTGGTTTTCAAGTCCACAAAGAAATGCAGGACCAACAGCGGCCATGTGCACCGAAGAACAGAGGGCAAACACACTAGAGCAGGGCTTGTCAACCTCGGTACTGCTGACGTTTGGGCGGGCCGTTCTTTGTTGTGAAGGGCTGTCTAGCATATTATACGATGTTTAGCGACATCCTAGCTCAACCTCCTAGATGCCAATAGCGTATCCCTGACTTGTGACAATCAAATATGTCTCCAGACATCGTCAAATGTCCCCTGAAAGGCGAGACTGCCCCAGGTTGAGTGCACTCAATAGACGTTCAGCTCTGAGAAACTCGGTACAAGCACAGACTAAGAGATCAGAAATCTGAAATTCCCAGCAGACCTCAGGGGCGGGCAGAATGTCCTCCTATACCCACTAGACTTCTAGCTGGTTATCCACAGGCGGAGAGGGAGCTGCTGAGCACAGATCTCAGGCACAGGGTGACCCTTCCAAAAAACCCTCTGTGCTTTTTTGAAGCACAGTTTTAGAAATGTGAAGCCAATGTTGGGCATGCACACCTGTAATCCCCTACTTGGGAGGCTGAGACAGGAGGATCACAGGTTCAAAGCCAGTCTCATCCACGTAGTAAGGACTCCCAGCAACCTTGTGAGACCCTGTTTCAGAATAAGAAGGGCTCAGGATGTAGCTAGGAGGTACAATGCCCCTGAGTTAATTCCTAGTACCAAGAAAAAAAAAAAAAGGAAAAGAAAAAGAAATAAGGAGTCAAGGACTGCTCTTGGCAAAGCTGCACAGACTACTACTACACAGACTGTCTGCTGCGGGCTCAGTAATTACCACCTTGGATCTCACTTAAATATCAAGGGAAGAATCAAAAGGAGTCAAAGTCTAGAAATAAAATGAGTTTTCTCTCCCCACTCCTCACATATAATCCAGAAATTAAAAGTTAAAAGTAGGGGAAAAAAGCATTCAGCCTTGATTCTCACACATTCCTCTTTCTGAGCCCTAGTTTCTTCATCTGCAATGTAAGTATACTCGACTTCAAGCATTCTAAAATACTTTTAAGGATCAACTGCATTTCTGTCAGGTCTGTCTAAAATAAGTTTAGGCATTCCTTTCAAATCATGACACTAAGCAACTAGTTTTTATAATGTCCTCAAGTAATAATTTTTAAAAAACACTGAAGCCACAAATTTTAGTGTTTAGTTTATAAATATACATGGATGAAAACAAATTCTTTTAATCTTCTTTTGAAGCCTTAGATCCAATTCATTAAATGAAAAGCACCATTAGCCCCATCTGTAAAAAGAATGTGAAGGAAGGGAATTCCATTGAAGTCAGAACTTTAGATTTTGAAATGCACCCCAGAGACTAGATGATTGTCCGTGGCTGCTGTACTTCAGCACATCTGGATGCCGTGCTGCAGGCCAGCAGCAAAACGCCCTTATAAAACAAAAAGAATTACTTCCTACTCAAAATGAGGTAGTTCTGCTTTAAGCCTTTTTAAGTCAATGCCAGAAAATTCCGCTAACAAGTAACTTGCCTCTCAACTGAGAACACAAATGAACCTCCTACGTGGGAATCCCACACAAGAAGTTAATTCACTGTCATTAATAATTCACTCCGATGCTTGACACTCTGATTACTTGACACCGTCAGTAAACATATCTGATATAATTCAGTGGTTCGCAGAGGCAGCTCTCGGCGGAGGTCCGTCTGCCGGCTGAGGGGCGTCCACCTGCTGATTAGCTGTTGACTGAAAATAACTTTCAGAGAGCACAGAGTGGCACCAGAGTTTTGACCTCAGGCTCAAATACACTTCTGTATATTCTACTACTTGGTGGGTGTGGGGTGTTCCTAGATACTGCTTTTGTAAGTTTTCAGTCATGAAAGATACCAAGATTTATCAGGATCTCTCCAGCCATAATTACTTGAAAGAGAGACAAAATAGATGAAGCAACTGTTCTCAGAAACGGGGCAATAGGCAGGGCTGGCCTGTGATGCCTGTAGGTGAGCCCGCATCACCTTAGCTTGCTGCCTAGAGGCAGTATCCACATCAGCGCACGGGAAGGAAAACCCAAACAGGGCCTTCGCCATCTTCCTGAGTTGAAGGTATTAACCAGGATCGAGGAGGACCAACATGGCCAGAACATGCAGGGCAGTCTCCAACTGAGACAGAGGTGAAAGAGTCAAGTATGGTAAAAATTCACCAAGTCACACATCTATTACATGTACATTTTCTATTTATATGTTCTACCTTAGCAAAAAAAAAAAAAAAAAAAAAAAAATCAAGGCGCAACAACATAAATTTCAGAAATCAAGATAAAGAGAAGCTCAGGGGACCGGAAGAGCACCAGATGTCCCAGGTATTAGCAGCAACTAGAAGACAATGCAATGCCTTCCAGGTTCCCAGGGAAAACGACTTTGCTTTGCATTGCTACAACCAGCCAAGCTATGAGCCAAGGGTGAATGAAAGAAAAAAATTGTAGGTACACTAGCACAAGAAATTACCATCAATTTCTCATAAAGCTCCTGGAGGATGAGCTCCCCCAAACAAGAAAGAGAGAGGGAGGCCAAGCATGGTGGTGCACGCCTGCAATCCCTGTACTTGAGAGGCTTAGACAAGGGGATTGTAGGTTTGCAGTCAGCATCCTCAACTTACTGAGCCTCTGTTTCAAAATAAAAAATAAAATAGGGCCAGGGGTATAGCTTGGAGGTAGAACATCCTGAGTTCAAACCCCAGTACCACCAAAAAAAGAAAAGAAAAGAAAGGAAGGGGGGGGGGGGGGGGAGAGGCATAGGGTCTTGGAAGCAGGAATCCTACATGTAGAGGAAGGCAAAGGGGATCTCCAGGACCACAGTTGTGCAGAGCTGAGAAAGCACGCAGTTTAGATTGCAGCAGGAAGGAGGCTGACCAGAGCTAAAATCCTATCTCAGTGGCACAGGAAGTCATTCACTAATATCCAAAAGTGATGTGTGAAGAAAGAGGAACGAACAGTCACTGTCATCTAGTAACATAGAGATCAACTCCAGCATGAACAGCCATAAAGGTCGCATGTGATTATTTCAGAGCGCTGAAGCGCGTCGGGGTGGGGGTCATGCACCGATAGCACTGCCCTTCAGCGCTGTTTCAATTAGATGAAAACATTGCTTGGATGAAACTGCAACTGACTGTTTGGTGAACATGTGAATCTGTAAGCGAGTACACCTGTGGTCAAACCAGAGCACCACGTCCCTGATTTTATTCACGGTAGCCCCACTAAACAACCTCCCTACAGAATCAAGCTTCTGGCCAGTATCACCGGCCACCACAGAGTCATTTTAGGGAAGAATTCTCTGATAATGGCCACTGTGTCTATTGTAAGGAGTTTTCAGGGAGACTGTTCATTAGCCACAGAGTCCTCTGTCCGAGGCCCCCACGAGAACCGCCTGAATGATCTCCATTCTGAGGTGACTGGGCAGCCTCTGAGCAATTGGCCCATCTGTATTTTATGTGCGCTGTGAATTTCGAGACTGGACAGGTCTCCACATTTAGAAGGCAGAGAGCCCCACAGGTGCCCTGACCACAGCTGACATTTCTTGAAAATAATGCTTCTGTCTTTTTTATACTTGATCTCACCCCTGCTGCAACCCCTTGTTCATCTTTCTTTCAATTCCACTTTCAATTTATGCTACTCCGTGTTTTATGTCTCCTTGTAAGCTGATGCCTTAAATCTTCCTGGAAAATTGTGAGGGAGGGATGGATGGATGGATGGATGGATGGATGGATGGATGGATGGAGAAACCAGCAACCTGCTTTGAGGGACAGGTCCAAAAAGGTATGGAAGGGTGCACAGCGAGCTAGAAACAGGTCTCTGGGGAAAGGAGAGATGGGAGGAGAAGACAGAGAGTCTGGAGTAACTTTATCTACACTGATTTTTTTAAAATTTTTACGACAGGAATGCATTCTTGTACTGTGTATAATTAAAGATAATTTTTAAG
This sequence comes from Graphiurus murinus, assembly GCA_004027655.1. NCBI lineage: Eukaryota > Metazoa > Chordata > Mammalia > Rodentia > Gliridae > Graphiurus > Graphiurus murinus. The sequence goes on from PVLC010002056.1 coordinate 71,277, forward strand.
TATAGTGCTACAACTCCAGTGGCATTCAGATAACGGAAATAATATAACGTTGACTAACTGCTTACCATTTGCTGGCACTGCTCTAAGCTCTTTGCATGTATTAATTAATATTCTCAGTAACCATCTTTGGTAATCATTATTCCTACTTAACACATGATGAAAGTGAGGTGCAGGCAGGTTAATACCCCATCAGAGGTTACAGAGCTGGGAAGTGGTGCAGAAGGGATTTAAACTCAGTTTGCATCGAAAGTCCTATCTGTTGATGAGTGAACTACACCACCATTGCTACCAAGATGGCAGGTGATAAAGTCATCACCGAGATGCTAAGAACCATCCTCTGGTCTTCTCATTTGCCGTATGAAAGGAACATTACCATTACCCAAATTTTGCAGATGAAGAAACTGTTGGTAGCCTGTTCAAGGTCACACAACCAAGAAGTAGCCAAGGCAGGTGATATCTATGTATGTATATATGTATGTATGTATGTATGTATGTATGTATGTATGTATGTATTTATATGTGGTACTGGGGATTGAACCCAGAGGTATTCTACCTTCAAGCTACATCCCCAGCCCGATTTTATTTCTTATTTGGAAACAGGGTCTCGCTAGGTTGATGAGAATCTCACTACTTGCTGAGGCTGTACTGGAACCTGTGATCCTCTTGTCTCTGCCTCCCAAATACAGGGATTATAGGTGTGCGCCACCACCACGCCCGGCTCAAGGCAGGTTTTAAACACAAGAATTCATACACCAGAATAGTGATGTCCACTACAACACAATACTTGTTATCATGTAAAATGATGAAAAATAATCCTTGGCTTATTTATTTATTTCTACTGTGAATACTGCCCTTTGGGGAAGTCTTTCCATATATGTGCTTATTCACCCATTGTTCCACTGCAGATAAGAAAACTTAATGTTTTTTCATATTTACCTGAACCACACCCATGCAGGAATCCAGAAATATTGATCCTTTTGGTTCCTTGGAGATCTTTTCATCTTTATAAAAATTCAAATTATACGATCCATCGCCAAGTTGAATCAGGTGGAAAAACCGTCTCTTAAATGACTGCGAGAAAAATATACACAGAGGTATTCTTTCAAAATGGGAAGAGTCATCACCTCTACCAACAGTTCACAACCACACCCAGAAAGAAATCGCTGAATCCTTTCCAAAACAAATCTCATGCTAGCTGATGCTCTAGGTAACCGAAGTGATGAAGATTTCCCAGCACATCTAACCATCTCACTGTGTTTCTGGTCTGAGGAGGTGGGTCACTTAACATCCATAGCTAAGGTTTTTCATCCACAGATTTTGAGATTTTACAGAAAAGAGGAGGAATAGGAGAAGGAGGAGGAGGAAGAGGAAATAATGAATTTGAGATTTTACATAACACCCCAAAGCAGTGTGGAGAGTTCCAGTTTGGGATACAGCACAGGATGGAAATTTTCAAGTCCCCAGGGCTTCTTGCTTTCACAGGATACAAACTGTTTTCTGCCTGGTTTCCCACCCTTGGGAACGAGGGCCAGGATTTCCTAATATAACTGTCATCTCCCTGTTTGTCCTACCTCCCTTCCATTTTTTCTCTTTACTATTAATCTTGATCCTCCCGGAACAGCTTCTTACACTACTTTTACTTTTCTCTTTGCAACCTTCTTCCAAATGAACCACCTTCCTTTTTGGTCCTCTATTTTTTTGCTGGACTTGACTGTCACTTTCTTTTTTTTTTTTGCTGGACTTGACCGTGTCACAGCACACCTCCACAGGAGTGCTTGGGTTTAGCACGCAATGTAGCCCTCCCTGATGCTTTGTGAGGTACCCAGGAGCCCACATCAATGATGGCTCCTTCCCACCAGCTCGGTGATGTTCTTCGTGCCAGTGTTTGGAAGCACAGAGGGTAAATGAGCAGACAAGACCGTAGCAATGGGGGCACTATTGCTGGGGAAGCATCTTAGCAAGCAGACAATACCACTTTTGTTGGGAAGAACAGCATTCCCTTCCATTTTGAGCTACACCATCAAGACCTATAGCAGAGAGGGTTTCAGGAGAGGGGGGGTGCCGGGCGATGTTCCTCCTTACCCGCATGGTCACGCTGATGGCACTGTTCACGTTGCCTTTGTACAGCCACCCGTGCTTGGTGATCCCGCCCTTCTGAGAGCCGAGGGAGGCAGCGTCCTAGGAGAAAGGGGAAACACCACCGCAATCCATCTCCTACTGCTACCCACGGTCTTTTCACTATAATAGTCATCCCCATTAATACCAAGTTGACCAGTTGTCCCTTTATCTTTTCACTGAGCTTGGTTAATGGGACAATCGTTCCACTTATACTCAGTTGATCACTTGTCCCTTGATCGGAGCAGTCGCTAACACAAATGCCTGCAAGTCACATTACAGTCCACTTAGCACTGAAGGATAGAAACCAGTCTACATTTCTGAAAACCCTATTCCATTAAAGGTAAAGTCAGCTCTCCCGTCCAAAATTTTATTTTTAAGTGTTGACTGAGCCTCCAAAAGGACACACCACACGGACCACTCCATTGTGAGGTTTTGCCTGGTTTCATGCAAAAAAAAAAAAAATGTTTTCACTCCCAGGTCGTTGGAGTACAAAAGCAAATTTCTGGAAAACTTCCCAGAGGCTTGGTTCAGGGAAAGGTGAATAGAGAAAGGAAAGAAACAGGAGGCAGTGCAGAAAGGAGAGGAAGGGATGGAGCAAAGAAAAAGAAGGAAAGAGAGGCAAGGACGCAGGCATGGACAGAGGGCAGAAGAGGAGTTAGCAAAGTGAAGAGAAATAGGTAAAGAAGTTAAAAAGATAAATAAACAAAAAGTGCTTCTTCAAGCTTAGACCCTACACAGTAAGATCAAGATTTAAAGAGGAGAGCATGGAGCTGCCAGCTGTTGCTAAAAATATGTTAGGTATAAGCCAGGAGTGGTGGTGCACACCTGTAATCCCAGTATTTGGGAGGCTGAGACAGGAGAATCGTGGCTTCATGGCCAGCCTCAGCTAGTTAGTGAGGCTCCCCGCAACTTAGTGAGGCCCCGTTTCAAAATAAAGAATAAAAAATAGGGCTAGGGATGTAGCTCGGAGGTAGAAAGCCCCTGGCTTCAATCCCCAGTACCACACACACACAAAATATTAGGCATATATGTGTAGAGATCATAACCAGATAGATGAAGTATATACACACTCACAATATGGCAAATATTTTGTAATTAAATAGGCAAATGAGTAGAGAACATCTATGTTTTGAACATTAATATTAATATTGAGGGTGTTACTATCATTGTCTTTATTGGAACAACATCTGGTAGGTGATTGTGTGTCTTTGCACCATAATTTCACTTGGCCTTCCTGTCCTTATTAATCAGCACCAAGTTCTCATCCCCTGGTTCATTTCAGATGACCATTACCTTTCCCAGAATTATTTTAAAAGTGGCTTCTAAAACTATTTGCTGCATTGATATTATTAAAGTTCACAAGTGGCTGGTGTTAAAGCTCAACTGACTTTTTTTTTTTTTTTTTTTTTTTTTTTTTTTTTTTTTTTTTTTTGAGGTACTGGGGATTGAACTCAGAGGCATTCTACCTCCGAGCTATACCCCCAGCCCTATTTTTTATTCTTTAATTTGAAACCGAGTCTCACTAAGTTGCAGAATGCCTCACTAGGTAGCTGAGGCTGGCCGCGAACCCGGATCCTCCGGTCTCAGTCTCCCGAATGCTGGGATTACAAGCGTGCGCCACCACTCCCGGCTGACAATTTTTTTTAAAAAGGACAAAAAAGCCAGGTATGGTGGCACGCACTTGTTATCCCAGTACTTAGGAGGCTGAGACAGGAGGATTGCAGGTTCAAGGCCAGTCTCAACAACACAGCAAGACTCTGATCAACCTAGTGAAACTAGGTTGAAACTCTTATTTCAAAATAAAAATAAAAAAGGCCGGGGGTGTAGTTCAAAGGTAGAATGTCCTTGAGTTCCATCCTCAGTACCAAAAAAATTTTAAAAATTTTAAAAAGGACAAAAACCTAAACTCACAATGGGGCATCCAGTCTTTCGTGGGGGAATGAGAAATGTAGAGAGAGGTAGGCTTATCTTTTTATTATGTTTCCCTTGCTCAGTGAACACACTCACCTTCATTCCTTACTCTTTTCATTCTTTTCTCTGAAAGTAGGGGGAATGAGCATGTTAAAACCAGACTTTGTTAAAAGTAATCATGGAAGAAACAGCCATTTTAAATATACTGGCTGGCAATTTAAGCTACCTTGTTGGAAAACAATTTAACTTGAAGGTCAAAGTAATCTTGATATCTTTTAACAGTGTAGCCAAATCTGATCCAAGTCTTTGAAAATGATCTCAGAACAAATAAACACGACCCAAAGAACAGGAGATCAAGTTGGAACAGAGGCCTTGGGTCGTCAATCAATCCAACAACACATTAGAAAAAAATTCTTCCTCTGCTTCAAGAAACATTCCAATTCCTGTTTTGGCTAAAGGTTGGTAAGTTTTGAGCTGCTCTTCAAAGCCAATGTTTAGAGTGAAAAGAGAAACAAGAGCTAGCGAAGATCCTACCTCATCTTTGTCGACCTCCTCATCAACTTCATAGACGTGAACTGGAAGTTTATCCAACTTGGTCACTTTGCTTTAAAAACAAGAGAGAACACGCGCTTTAGAATTGCCTGATCAATAAAGAGTCTGCATTTCTTCCTCCATCAGAGGAACCCGGCTTTAATAAAGCCAAAGCTGGCCTACTCAGATAAGGAGTGACATGACCTTTACCACTGCTCTCCAGTGGGTAAGCTGAGACAGAAATCAGGAAGCCCCGGAGAGCTGTGTGGAAAAGACAGCCCAGCTTGCTGGGAGGTAGAAGGCATATTAAAAATAGGAAGGTGGAGTAGGTATTAATAAAGACTTCATAGAGTGACCTTTAATAGGAAGATTAGAAGAGAGTGGAAGCTGGGCATGGTGGCGTACGCTTGTAATCCCAGCATTCGGGAGGCTGAGAGTGGAGGATCCAGGTTCGCGGCCAACCTTAGCTACCTAGTGAGGCACTCTGCAACTTTGTGAGACCCTGTTTCAAAAATAAAGAATAAAAAATAGGGCTGGGGGTATAGCTTGGAGGTAGAATGTTCCTGAGTTCAATCCCCAGTAACGAAAAAAAAAAAAAAAAGAAGAGAGTGGATACGGGATCACTGCGTTTCAAGTGATTAATGTGGTGGTGCACACCTGTAATCTCAGGACTTGGGAGGCTGAGACAGGAGGATCATGTTTGCGGCCAGCCTCAGCAATGTGTCGAGGCCCTCAGCAGCCTAATGAGACCCCGTTTCAAACTTAAAAAGAAAATAGGACTTTGGGGAGCAGCTCGGAGTTAGAATGCCCTGAAGCTCCATCCCCAGTACCACACATACACAAAATAAACGAGCTAACTTAAAATAAAGTGATTAATGGTGACAGTGTTAACAACAGCAGCAGCAGTGGCCAGCATTTCTCACCAGTTGTCCTATCCTAGGCCCTGTGCTATACAGTTCACGTGTATCATCTCATTTAATCCTTTAGATGGAAGGAACTGTTGTGAAGACCACTGTATAGATGAGGGAACTGAGGCGTACCAAGTTGATCGAGGCAGAACACAGAATCCGCGTTCTTAACCGGTTACAATCCTCCCTCGATTTTTCATCACACAACTGGAAATTCTTCTTAATGCCAAAAGGCAAACTCTACCTGCAGTGCAAGTCTATCACAGAGTAAGTGCACCACACGCCGAGTCTGTTCTCTTCCAACCATGAGAAGAGTTATCAACCAGAATCCAGGAAGACGGGTCCATCCAATCAAATGGGAAATAATCAAAAATCCCCAAGTGAGCACTGGGCAAATTTAGAACTAAAGAGGGTACCCATCTGGAGAAGATAATGTCAGGAAGGGGTGGTCTCACTGAGGTTGAGGTTTAAAAGGAGGCAATGGAGAAGTTGGCAGAACCCTCTAAAGGAGTGGCTGAGCTGCACAGATAAGAAAAACGAACAGCTAGGCCCAGAAAGGAGTATAAAAAGATTCCAATGCACACATGTGGCGAACACAAAGAAAAAGATATTAACTGGGGCGCAAGTAAAAATTTTCGTTGGTGGTGGCTGCTTTTAAAACATAATCATTATTTGCTTTCAGTTTTCATAATCAACCACACACAGGCATACACACACACACACACACACACACACACACACACACACACACTTTGCTACCTGTATCATTTCAAGATGTTCCATTTTATAACAGAGAGCCTCTTAAGGCACGAGCTACCGACTCCTGGTCCCCTTTAACTACCACTAATCTATCTAAACACGCATGCTTCTGGCATATTCTAGAATGAGTTCATACTTCAAAGGAGGTAAAGGATTCATCCGGAAAAATGGTCGTTTCTTGATTTATGTTTTTAAGACAAAATTTACTCAATATAAAATACTCTTTATAAGTCTCTTGTTCAAAGTAGTCTTAAAAACAGTGCTGCGTATTTCAACATACTTTGTTTTATATTTCTCAGTGAAAATTTTTCATCTATTTATGTTTTATTGGTGGTACTCTGGATAGAGTCTCAACACAATCAAACCCTCTATGTGTATTTATTATCACGAACCAATACCTGAATATCATGCTTGAGTCTTCTTTTTTTTTTGCGGTACTGGGGATTGAACTCAGGGGCATTCTACCTCCGAGCTATACCCCCAGCCCTATTTTTTATTCTTTATTTTGAAACAGGGTCTCACTAAGTTGCGGAGTGCCTCACTAGGTAGCTGAGGCTGTTTGAATCTTCTAATCAAAGGCTCTGTATGCAATAGCTACCTCATAGACACACAAACCATCCAGCAGTATTTTCTACAATTGCTCTGACTGCATAAGAAGTTAAATACTTTTCATAGCATTATAAGTACAAAAACTTCTCCCCATGCAGATATCTCATCTTGGGTGGTCTGTTTACTCACTTTGGAAGCTGTCGGAACTCTCCTGAGTAATCCTCATATTTATAGGTCACAAGATGCCAGTCGGAGTTGTAGGTTTTGATGCACTGGAGTAAGGGTGGGGTAAGAAAAAAAACGTAAGAAGAAAACAGAAAGTTCTGAAGAACACTGAGGAAGGCACACCCAGGCAGACATCAAAAACACGAACCCAGCTAATGCCTGAAATTCCACCACCAGAGACTCTGGTGAAGTTTAAGTCTCTGAACCATGGAAACATTTCCCTTGGGAGAGGTGTCCCTTCAAGTATTGCCAATAATGATCTGAGGGCAGACTTTGCAAGGAGACAGACTTTTTTATTATACTATTTTATTTTATTTTTTGGTACTAGAGATTGAATTGAGAAGTGTTCTATCTTTGACCTACCCATCCAGCCTTATGTAATTTTTTTTTTTTTTTTTTTTTTTTTTAAGTTTTGAAACAGGATCTCACTAAGTTTGAGGGTCTCGTTAAATTGCTGAGGCTGATTTCAAACCTGTGATCCTCCTGTCTCAGCCTCCCAAATCCTGGGATTGCAGGTATGTATCACCACACCTGGCTACCCTTACATTCTTGTAAATGCTTCTTAAAATTTCTTGAAGTGTTTTCATGTTTAGAACATTAGACATTCACATTGAAAATTACATTAAGGAATGTGGAATACGATTTCAAAATTACCCATGGTTCTGGGTCCTCCTACTGCTGCCCGTAGGTCCACCGGCACAGCTTCGGCAGCCCTGACTCTGTGACTCACCTCTATTCTTTTTATCTGACTCTGGTGGTTTTCATCAAACACTGCAACTAGAATTGTACCACCAAGTACAGGACATGAAAAGCATCCTGAAGTACAAAATGTACTGCCCGACTAAGAAGCAGTAAGTCAGCAGAAACTTGCATATCATGGATGCATTTATAAATGCACCATCTGAGTGTCCAGACTTTCAACATCTTAAGCAAAATGGGGAAGGCAATTATAATGTCTAAATGCTTCAAATGATAAGGAAATGCCAAAAACTAATAATATTAAGCAGGCTAAGTACCCAGAGATTCATATTCAGCAAGCCACTGTGGATGGTCTCCATAGCAGGCACTGCCTGAATTCCAGGACAGAGATACAGAATAAGGCAAACAATCTCCACCCCTCTGGGGCCATAAAAAGTCTAGGAGATAATGAGTTCCATCAGAAATCCTATCCAGAGAACTGTACCATCACAAAGGCAGGGATATGACGGACTGATGACATGATTCACCTTTCAAATCAATAATATTTTGAAGTTGCATTGAAAGGTTTATGAAGTTGTTTTTCTTTTTCTTTTTCTTTTTTTTTTTAAGCCATTAGATCATTCTCCTCTGGACTGGAGGATGGAGAGGAAGTCGTGTTTCACTCCACCCAAATGGAAGAGTCCCAAAAAGTTTAGTTATGTTGGCTTCCGCAAAATAGGGCGAAGCAGGGATTGTGCAACCTACAGCGATTCAAGAATTTAATGGAGAGTTATCCCTCAAGAGCCAGATTTTTAAAAATCAATTGGGAGAACTGGATAATAAATAATTCTGCAGAATGGTTTAAAATGAGCCGAGCCGGGCATGTTGGCACATGATTGTAATCCCAGTGACTTGGGAGGCTGAGACAGGAGGGTCACAGATTCAAGGACAACCTCAGCAAGTAGTGAGACTCTCATCAACCTAGCAAGACTCTGTTTCAAAAAATAAAATAAAATAGAATAGGGCTGAGGGTGCAGCTCAGAGGTAGAATGCCCCTGGATTTAATCCATAGCACCAAAAAAAAAAAAGTTTTAAAATGAAAGTTAGCAACCTTTCTGCAAAAGGCCAGATAATAAATGTTTTTGTGTTGGTGGGTCATATTTATCTCTGTTGCAACCACTCAGCTCCTCTATATTGTGAAAGCAGCCATAGGCAAAATGTAAAGTGGATGTGGCTGTATTCCAATAAAATTTTGTTTACAAATTTTGTTTGGTATTGGTTAGCTGTAAACTGGGCTTGGTGACTTAGGCTTGTAATCGCAGTATTTGGGAGGCTTGAGGAGGAGGACCTCAGGTTCAAGGATAGCCTCAGCAACTTAGTGAGGCCCTGTTTCAAAATGAAAAGTAATTTTAAATGAATGGCCGGGAGTGTAGCTCAGAGGTAGAATGTCCCTGGATTTAATCTCCAGTACCAAAAAGAAAAAGGAAAAAAAAAAAAGGGCTGAAGACCAGATTTTGCCTGAGTCAGTTTGCCTATCTTCGGCTTTTAAATTAACATTTATGCCTACATAAACACATAAACATAGTCTGGCTGTTTTTTTCTGGAATTTTACTAATATAGAAGTTAGAAAGGAAATTACCTGTTTCAGATGGATAAGACAATGCACTTAAAAAATTTTAAATACAGATTTAATTTTCCAAAAATCTCAAGGAAAACTAAATACTGTTATTTGATTGGTCTTTACTTATAAAGCACAGCTTCCTTGGGAGGCTTGAGGAGGAGGAGGACCCTCAGGTTCAAGGTCAGCCTCAGCAACTTAATGGGCAATTTAGTTGATGGCATAGCTCTCATCTAAATATCAACTTAGAAAACCTGGGTAAAAACTTTACTTTTCACCCGTACTGGAGATTGAACCCAGGTGTGCTCTACCACTGAGCTATATTCCCCAGCCCTGTTGATTTTTTCCTTTGAGAGATGGTCTCACTAAATTGCCCAGACTGGTCTCAAATTTGTGATCCTCAGGCCTCAGTCTTCTGAGTCACTGGGATCACAGGCATGTGCCACCATACCTGGCAAAACTCCTTATTTTTATTTTTTTTTGCGGTACTGGGGGTTGAACTCCGGGGCATTCTACCTCCGAGCTATACCCCCAGCCCTATTTTTTATTCCTTATTTTGAAACCGGGTCTCACTAAGTTGCGGAGTGCCTCACTAGGTAGCTGAGGCTGGCCGCGAACCCGGATCCTCCGGTCTCAGCCTCCCGAATGCTGCAAAACTCCTTATTTTTAAATGAAAGAGCACTTTAAGAAATAAAAATTAGGACACTTAATCAGTTCTTCCTGTCTAAAAATAGCTGGCAACCTAAGGAAAACAAAACAAAAAACCAAGCAACCCAAACTACAATAATTTCTCTTTCCTCCGTAACAAGATAATATTCATATGTTCAAACAAGAGTAATAATAATCATACGTTGATCAAGTATAGCCAGGCTTTGCCCATTATTATCTGATACTTCATGAATATTAGTCTTGAAAATAACTTGTAAATAGAAACATATAAGTAAATGAAAACATAAATGTGTATGTGAGTCAAACATAAAAAGTGTCAATGACAAAGCTTTCAACAAGATTTCCAGTGAATCCACTCACAAATTACACCTTATTCTAGGTGTAATTAGGAGACAATTCTATGGAAATCATTTCTTCATAGTCAGAAAGGAACCCTGAGGACATTTTATTCTATTTTTAGCTTCCATCATGAAAATGTAATAACCTCTCTGGCGCTTACTTGAAATGCTAGCATGTAAAGGGTTGGGGGGAAATGACTTTAAAATGTAAGTCCATGCAGAGCAAAAGCCTTACCTCAGTCACGAATAGGCTCTGAGCTTCCTCCTCTGCACTCGCGGGAACCGTAGAGCGGACGTAGAGACCCTGCCGCCTCAGAATGGCCGTCTGGGAACAAGAGCAAGAGGAGACTGGTGAGATGGAGGGCCTGTCCCTGTGGTGCAGCTGAACACCTGCAGCAGGGCTGGCACCCATATCGTCCCCTGATTCCTACAGCAGGTGTGTGCGGCCACCACCTTAGGCCCACATGATGGATTCTGTTTGGCGTCCAAAGCCAGGCTGCCCCCTGACTTCTGGATCAGGGACCTGATGATTCCAGGGCCTGCTCCCCCTAAGGCAAGGCACGGGACCCTTTCCAAGTCCTTAACATCACACCTCATAGAGCTTGAGCTAGTTCCATTATATAGTCATTTATTTGCCCTAATTGCCAAGTGTGTGTGTGTGTGTGTGTGTGTGTGTGTGTGTGTGTGTGTGTGTGTGTTTTACTGGGGATTGAACCCAGGGCTATTCTACCTCTGAGCTATACCCCCTAGCCCCATTTTTATTTCTTATTTTGAAACAGGGTCATACTAAGTTGCTGAGGCTGGCTTCAAACCTATGATCCTCCTGTCTTAGCCTCCCAAGTACGGAGATTCTAGCCTGCACCACCACACCTGGCTCTAATTGCTTTTTTTATTGTGGCAAAATAAAAAACAAATTTATTACTTAAAGCATGTGTGTGTGTGTTACTAGAAATTGAACCCAGAGGCATTCTACCTCTGAGCTACATTCCCAGACCGATTTTATTTCTTATTTGGAAACAGGGTCCCACTAGGTTGCTGAGAGCCTCACCAAATTGCTGAGGCTATCCTCGAACCTGAGATCCTCCAGTCTCAGCCTCCCAAGTACTAGGATTCCAAGCATGCATCACCATGCCCAGCTTACATAAAGCGTTTTTAAGTGTACAGTTCAGTAACATTAAGTACATTCACAGGGCTGTATGACCACCACCGCTAACCATTTCCTAATTGTTAATTACATCCGTCCCTGCTCACCACATCCCCAGTACCCAAGAGCCAAAAGTCGGGATGACCACACACATAAAAGGTCCTCAGTCAATAACCATAAATGAACCTACCTCCTCTCCTATGGACGCTACAACTATTCTGGTTTCCTGAGGCTTCAATGCTTAGATTAAATAGTAAAATGACTTCAGGCAACCACATCTACCACAACAGCTACACTTTGGGTTTCAGGAAGTAATGTCCTCAATCCCTCCCCCCCCACACATACACACATGGACTGAAATTCTTGGGTCCTACTAACAGTATAAGCATAAAAACAGCACACGTGAAAACATTTTGCTAACAGAAGCTATGCTGTTGGCATCTCGTTCCTAGGCTGGGCTCTCCCAGCATCCATTCTGTTTCCTTTTCTCCTCTGTTGGAGGCAACTCTGGGTCAAATCTGTGATTTTTCTCCCTGCTTCAGCCCAGGTAAGAGAACTTCGAGGGCATATATTTTGTGGATAACTAAACTTTATTTCCTCCCTGTATTTTCTGCTGTTGTACTTGCTTCACCTATATTTGTTCTTTTCTTGCACTGTCTTCATCTTTGAAAGATAGCTTAAGGCCTATTTTAGACTTTTGCTCCCTTATTCTAAAGGAGGCAACCAAGGTCCTTCACAGGTGAACTGTTTGTTCATTCAGCCTCCAGGAGGGCTTGTAAGACCCTGGATCTTGGTTTCCTGGCGATTATTACAAATGGTGACCTTTATAACATCTATTTCTCATGTTCTCATGAAATGCGATAAGTGGGTATAAACATGGGAGAGACAAAATCTATTCAAAAAGCTAAGAAGCAATGTATTGATTACAGAGACCCCACATTGCTAAGAATCAGCAATGGGGAACAGTTCATGAAATCCTGTACTCTTCAAAGAAGGACATATCCCCACTTATTGTATGTTTATCTTGATGTATCTGGGTCTTTCAAGATTTTTGAAGCCAATGATCCTTTTAAAACATTCATGAAATGGCTCATCTCAATAAACACAACAATTAAGGTCATTTCCATCCCATTTTTCATTGTAGCACTGGGATGAAAGAAAATTTATTACAAAAATTTCCCAGTGGAATTAAAAACTCAAGAAGCTTTAATTAGGTGGCATTTTTCCAAACAGTCTCCTAAGGTGAGAAAAATATTGATAAGTAGCTATTTTTTTTTATTCTTATGTATCAAAGTGCTATTATGTTCTCACTTGGGGGGAAAACAATTTTAAAACATTAAAGAGAGATGAGTTTTAGTAGATTAGGTGCCATAAGGGTTTTCAAGATGAACTTAAGTTTAGCAAAGCATAGTTTTCTGACCAGATGGAGCTTGTTTTCTTCCCCAGAAACACTGTCCAAATAACCTAAATTAGATAAGCTTTTTTTTTTTTTTAAGCACATAGCTAGTGTAAATGCTTATTTGTTGGTGTGTATTTCTTTAACTACATAATATCAGATTAAAATAGATCATGCCCAAGGATGGCAGCTATCCATCCCCGTATATGCATGCTGGTCCTCATAAGATAAGGTAGAGTCTGTTTCCCCTCCCCTTCAAGCTGGGCTGGCACTGACCAATAAAATAAGGTGGAAGGAACACTGTGTCAGTTCCAAACCTAGCCTTCAAGAAAAGGCAACTTAGAGCCGGGCGTGGTGGCGCATGCTTGTAATCCCAGCATTCGGGAGGCTGAGACCGGAGGATCCGGGTTCGCGGCCAGCCTCAGCTACCTAGTGAGGCACTCCGCAACTTAGTGAGACTTGGTTTCAAAATAAAGAATTAAAAATGGGGCTGGGGGTGTAGCTCGGAGGTAGAATGCCACTGAGTTCAATCCCCAGTACCGCAAAAGAAAAAAAAAAAAAAAGAAAAGGCAACTTAGGCTTCCTCATTCTGGAATCCAAGCACCATATTAAAAAATTCTACTATCTTGAGACCTCCACGGTGAAAGAAAGTATGGGCTAGCCATATAGAAGGACCACGTATAACAGAGAAAGATGTCCCACAGCATCCAGCAGGTTCCGGCCACCCCCAGTGAGCCATGAGTGAAGAATCCATCCTGGGCAGGGCAGCCCTCACGGACAGCAAGTGAAGCAGAAGAACCACCCCGCTGAGCCTTGACCAGAACTCAGAACTGTGAAAACTAATAGACCATTGTATTAAATTACTCGGTTCTGGGGTGGTGTGTTACTCAACAGCAGATAAGTGAAGCAAGAGTGTAAGAGACTAGAAACATCTGCAAATTACAGAATCAAGGAACACTGCCATTTTCATGAAATGAGCTTTCATTTACTACCTACACTACAGAGTTAGGACAGGGCACTGAGAAGATCAATTACACTGAAATCTGATTTCCACAATCACCTTCTTCTTAGAAGGAGGGCAAGTAAGGAAAAAAAAAAATGTCAGCTATACCCTAAATGTATACTGCAGTGACTTCTATTCCTGAAAACATTCTAGTGATCATTTGAGGGCTTGGCATAAATATTTCTTCAACCATCATCCCAATCTTTACTGGCTCCCTACCTTCCTGGAGACACTGAGCTAGCAGCAGAAATACAACATTTAATAAAATATCATTCCTGTTCTTATTGCGCATACAGTCTGATGAAAGAGGATGGTAAGGAGATAAATTATCTGAGTATAATCAGTACTCTAGAAGAGCATAGAGAAAATAGCATAGAAGCATGGGATGGCACGAGAGAAAAGAGCAGAGGAATCTAAACAAAAGAGGGAGAAAAGGATATCAAGAAAAGGTGTACTTAGCAAGACCCTCAGCAACCTAGCTAGACACTGTTTCCAAGTAGAAAATAAAAAAGGGCTGGGGGGTGTAGTTTGAAGGGAGAATGTCCTTGATTTCAATCCATAGTACCAAAAGAATTAAAAAAGGGTGTTTTGAGGAAAAGAGGCTTAAACTGAGCTGTAAACGTAAGTATATGTTGTATTCAGAACAAAGGAAGAGAAACTTGGAGATAAGCTTACCCTGGGGAAGTTAAATGACAAAATCAAGATATAATAAGTGAGATTAACTCTTTATTTAAAAAAAAAAAAATGCAGCCGGGCATGGTGGCGCACGCTTGTAATCCCAGCATTCGGGAGGCTGAGACCGGAGGATCAGGGTTCGCGGCCAGCCTCAGCTACCTAGTGAGGCACTCCGCAACTTAGTGAGACTCGATTTCAAAATAAAGAATAAAAAATAGGGCTGGGGGTATAGCTCAGAGGTAGAACGCCCCTGAGTTCAATCCCCAGTACCGCCCCCCCCCCAAAATGCACTAAACTCTAGAACTAAAAATAGATCCTGTGTCAGAAACTGCCTAGCATTCCAATTGATCTTGAATTCAACAGCACTAAACCCCACCAACTTAGTCAATCTGAGAAGACAATAGGCCAACAGAAAGTCCAGGGCAGGCCTGGCTGTGGTGATTTCTCTATCACTGCTTAAAAGGAAAGGCTGGGGCAACAGGCCAGACCCCAGGGAGATGATGGACTTGCACCAATGGGGCAGTTGCTATCGATGCCACCAGTTGACAAGGTCTTTCCATTCACTGCCCTCACTCTGAGTCCAGCCTTACCAAGCCACTTGTTTAGAATGTGCTTCCCATTCTGACTTTCCAACAGGGGTGAGATGCGTGGGCAGTAAAGGTATTCTGGTCCACCTTTTCATTCTGGTTGTCAATGCACATTTATAAATGGTATTCTGGGTCTTTTTTGTTTGTTTTGTTTTGTTCTCTGTGGGGTGGGCTACTATAAGTCTGTTCTCCAGAGTCTGACCAACTCTGATCAGACTGTGCAAATCCAGTCCGTGGATTTGCAAAGTTGAGATCTAACCCTATAAACTGGTGATCTTAAAACCATACCCCTGAGGCCGGGCGTGGTGGTGCATGGTTATAATCCCAATACTTGTGAGGCTAAGATAGAGGAGGTTGGCAGCCAGCCTCAGCTACTTAGTGAGGCTTTCCAAAACTTAGTGAGATCCAGTTTCAAAATAAAGAATAAAAAAAATAGGGCTAGAGGCATAGCTCAGAGGTACAATGCCCCCAGGTTCCATCCCTAGTACCAGAAAAAAAAAAAAAAAAAAAAAAAGCATGCCCCTGAAACCTCTTGGAATAGCTGATGCCATTGTCCAAAACTCTCCTGCAGGAGCATACATGTCTCTTTTCTCCACCAGATTCTGAATCCCTTTGAGGACAGGAGATATATCTTTCTAATGGTATCTCTGCGCTAAGTACTTGATAAATGTTTCACGAATGAATGAATAAAACAGTCAATGGAGATAGAAATAGAAACCTACCAATAACCATTATAGAAACTGACAAGGGAAGACTAAGTGAATGTTCTATTTTAATATCTCCATAGATTTTATGCATTCAAAATTACATTCAGAGAGTCTACCTTATGGCCAATCCAATTCACATTAAATTTCTATAGATTTTTTTTTAAAAATCTGGCTTATAACAGAGTCCAAACTAAAAGCCAACACCTGGAGATTTATACTCAATGAGCACCAAAGTCCTTCTCAACAATGACCTAAATGTCCTTCTTCAATCATTGTGGTATCCTTTTCTAGCAGTTAAAATTATATTCCTGCTAAAAGATGGGTTGGCATGTATCCTCTTCATATAAATCAATATCCAGATGGGTATTCAAAGAAAATCAGTACCATTCCTATATTAGAAATAAATCACAGTTACCCCTCATTATCCTTGGAGGACCTCAGTGATACCAAAATCTATGGATATTCAGGTCCCGTATATAAAACGGTACAGTGAGTCGGGCGTGGTGGCGCACGCTTGTAATCCCAGCAATCGGGAGGCTGGGACCGGAGGATCTGGGTTCGAGGCCAGCCTCAGCTACTTAGTGAGGCACTCTGCAACTTAGTGAGACCCGGTTTCAAAATAAAGAATAAAAAATAGGGCTAGGGGTATAGCTCAGAGGTAGAACGCCCCTGAGTTCAATCCCTAGTACCGCAAAAAAAAAAAAAAAAAAGGTACAGTGTTTGCATAAAACCTACCCACATCTTCCTATATACTTTCATTCATCTCTAGATTAATGAATTATAATGCCTAATAAAATAGAAATGCTATGTAATTGTAGCTATACTGTATTGTTTAGGGAATAGGAAGAAAAAATGTCTGTACATACTCTGTACAATTTTTTCCCAGATATTTTCAACCCGCAGTTGTTTGAACCCACAGATATGGAACCCAAAGAAATAGAGCGCCAACAGTATTTCCATTCTACTAAGACAACTTTAAATTTGAAAAAGGAAGGGGGAAAACATTTTATACTAGGAAGTGCAATAGGATCCGAAAATCAAACCTAAGCGTAGATGGCATTTCAAACAACTACTAGGATCGAAATCTTATAGTATAAAACACAACTTACAGATAAAAGGCTTCAGGCTACTATAATAAACTATTTTCAGCCAGTACCATTTCTTGGTTAAACACTGATGGTCTCTGACACAGAGAAATCCTTAGTTACCATGGCCAGGAATCTTATGAAGAGTTCTAGAAACTCACAGAAGTGGCTGAAAAGGAAAAAAATGGGGCAAAGTGCTTTTCCAAAGGGGCATATGAGGATGTGTGGACACAGACAGCCCCAGGCCAATCTTCATGGGAATTATTAAATGGAATTGAGTGAAAAAAATGCAGCATTGCCCCCAGACTCAACTAGGAAGAGCAAAACTTACAACTATCCCCAAGCCTAGTTTGAAATAAAAAGTTTCCAACAATTGTTTTTTAAAGACTTTCTTCTTGATTGAAATGGGTCCCCCCAAACACGAGGGCCTCTTCGATGACTCTGAGCTACAAGTATTAAATGTGGCATTATGAGGTGCTCAGCCTAGGGGAGGCAGGGGTCACCTGGGCCAGCCTTGGGACCTCACTCTTCCACCTCTCTGCTCTGCCCTGATGGCTTGCTGCAACCCTGCTTCTTCAGTTTAAACTTGGGGTGTCTCTCTCCACTAACGCAGTGCCTGATCCCAACCAAGCCAGGCTTTTGTCTTCCACGGGACCTCAATCCCCCTAAAGCTGGATACCAACAAGCTCATGTTTCTAACCACAAGAAACGTGAAGCCAGGCATTCTACTCTACTTCCTCTGGAAGCATCCAAGAAGTGACACTGGAAAGTGTTTTGGATGGAGGGACGGCCAGGAAACCCAAGTCCCCATCTAAGCCCGGCCTTGTGATCCTAGGGGGAGCCTTGTGGTCCTGGGGGGAGCTTGAACTTTCCACAGCCACGAAACAGAGTCTTCTAGGAGCTCCAGGGTTCCTCTGTAGTTTAAAAATGCCGCAGGTCTGGGAGCATGGAATTCTAAAGCTTGTCCCTCTCCAAGGGTTGAGCTGAGTGCTTTGTGAGAAACCAAAACATAAAAGGCATCCAGAAAAAAGAGAAGACATGAACACCGTATTTGCTTTGACTTATATTACCCCTCTTATTTTTCTTTATGGAAGGGATTGTTGGAATAAAAGGAGGGAGGATTCACTCTATGGATTTAAATAAATATGCGAGAGAGTATTAACAAAGGCATGCTTTTGTATCCTTTATTTTTCCAACCCTCTCAACTCACATGGCACTAGATTTTATCATCATCATTATTAATCCCTCTACAAGGGGTATTAAACAATTAAAAAACAATGTTCTTACTTTCTGGAGGGAAGTCTGAATATCCATGGGATATTTAAAATATCATATTTTATGTGATTTTAATTAAAAGCCTGAAACAAAAAGTCCACCCTTCCTTGGGGATCACATAAACAATGAACTAAAGACAATATCCCAGAGAAGTGGGTCCGGCTGTAACCTGAGCCAGCTGCCAGGATCCTCACCAAGTGTCTCCCCCTCTCCCCTTTCCACAGGAGCAGAGAGCTGGGAGCAACCTTCCTCAGACAAAAACAAACACGAAGGGCAGCCCAGAGAGGGAGTGCAGCCTTCAGGAAAAGAAAGGAGCGCTATGCAGACAACCGGGAGGAAACTAAGCCAGAAGAAGGGAGGGCAGACCTCTCTGCAGGAGGAGAGAATCATTAATGAGTCCAGGACTGCAGTTCTGGAGAGCTTGAGGGACTCTTCGAGGTATCTGGGTCTTACCTCCAAGAGGGACTATCTCTGAGGACAGAGGACAGTCTGGAATCAGAAAGAAGGGGGCCATCTGCTAGCCAGAGAAGCCCACCAGGCCTAGAAGGCCAAACTCGAATCCACCCTCAGCTGAAATGTGGACTGTCTTTGCTGAGCGGTCAATCCCTTCCCTCTTTGCAATCTCATATAAACATCCCATATTTGTGTTTGTTTTCATTGACTTAGTAGAACCATCCCTTCCAGCCTCGGAGGACTTTCTGCATTTGTTAGAGAAATGGTCATTTCCAGGCAACTCTTTGTGGGCATGGGGTGGCTGGGGAAGGGGAGACAAACGGATATGACCAAAAAGGGACATTCAAGAGGTCCAGGGGAGACCTGTCCCGTGGCCTGGCACATCTCCTTCACTGAATGATAAACCCCAGTTGAATTTTTATTTGCTCAGCTGGGAAAAAGGACTACAGCAGCTCTGTCAGTGTTTTAAACTTATCTCCAGTTTCTAACTACTTCCTATGGGATGAGTGAATGGTCCGCAACAGCCCCTTCCCTTCCTCGCCAGAACTGGGCCAAAGTGTAGAGTTCTGCCCTTTGATGTCGTCTCGAAACCCTGCTTGGCAGCGCTGGTCTGTACGTTAAATGTTCTGTACCTAGTATGATATTAGGGGGAACTACCAGACAACTCTGGAAACGGTGCTGTGACTTATTAACAACACAAGTGGTGGAGCCTTTCCAAATATCTGACAGATGAATTTATTTCAGAGCACAGGACTTGCTTTCTGAGAGGATTCTGCGCCGAGCTAGGTCAGAAACTAAACCTCACACAGGGCGTTCCCCCATTTCACCTCATGGTTCAAGTCTTGGCAGCTAAGCCACCGTGTCTCTTGGCGTCAGACAATCCCATTCTCAGGGAAGCAGTTGCCCGAAGATTCTCGATGTTGGACTCACAAGTATTTAAGACTGAACGAAGCATGGGACGAGGGCCACTGAGGTTTCTGGGGGCATTTAATGAAACAAAAATCCCCAGGAATAAAACAACACTGCAAGCGTTGAGCACTGACGTGAGCAAAGAGAAGTCCGTTTCGCATGGGTCAACGCACAAGGATTCTATCCTCCCACCCTCTAGGGAGTGGGGGACGTCTCTCCCCGCTGCTCCTCTTCACTGGCTCCTGCAGGGCTCCCAGGCACCCATCTGATCCATTTGAGACTGGCTCGCTCTGTTCCCTCAGAGGTGCCACCCTCCACCCTGTGTGATGTCAATGACTTCCCCCAAGGCGTGAGCCACAAGGCACCAATTTGGAGCGCTCTCCTAAAAACCACAAAAAAGCACCCTAAGGGTCTGTCCGTCTTCCCTCTCTTACCCCTATGACCAGCCCTCTGCACAGCTGCCAGCCATCTTCCTAAAACCTTCATCAGAGCAGCAGGTCTGGCTGGGCATGGTGGCGCACACTTGAAATCCTAGTACTTGGGAGACTGAGACAGGAGGATCGCAGGTTCAAGGACAGTCGCAGCAAGTAGTGAGACTCTCATCAACGTAGCAAGACACTGTTTCGAAATAAAAATACAATAGGGCTGGGGGTATAGCCCAGAGGTAGAATGTCCCTGGGTTCAATCCCCAGTGCCACAAAAAAGTAAACTAATTAATTAAAAAAAAAAAAAAAGAACATAAGGTCTCAGCTTAAATTCCTTAATGACTTCTCACTGTCACCAGAATACAATCCAAACTCCCCGGCAGGACCCAAGGCCTTTCCAGACCAACTGCACAGACTCTTGCAGACTCTTCCTCTGCCTTCTCCAAGTCTCAGCGACTTGAAGTGTTCCTGAGTCCCAGATGCGCTGACCATGGAGTTGCTCAGGGGACCATGGCGCTCCTACAGCACACTGCCCTCAATTAACATGCGTGCCATGCTGCTAAAATGACTCAAAGACACGTCTGCACCTCCTACTCGACTTGAGAACACAGCTTTGCTTCTCCAAGAGCCAGTAGAACACTTGGCCACCAGATCAATGTTAATTGAGTGAATACACAATGGGGGTTAAAAATGGGATTTAAACTGAGATCACAAAGGGTTCCAGAAGAGATAGTATTATGTTTTGGATGCGTTCCTCAAAGGTTCATGTGTGGAAGATTGGTCCCCAGTGTGGCAGTGCTGGGAGGTAGTGATGCCTCTAAGAGATGTCCTCCTGTTGGCTGGGACCTCCAGGGGTTCCAGAAGAGGTCCCCAAAGGGAAGGGACCTCAACTCAGGCCACCAGGGTCTTGACATCAGTGTAGAAAGGAATTTAAGGACTGGTCAAAGTGAGGCACAGACTGGCTTCATTAAGAGGAAGCAAGTGAAGCCAGGCGTGGTGGTGCACGCTTGTAATCCGAGTACTTAGGAGGCTGACACAGGAGGATCACAGGTTCGTGGCCAGCCTCAGATACTTAGTGAGGCCTTCCGCAACTTAGTGAGACCCTGTTTCAAATAAAGAATATAAAATAGGACTGGGGGTGTAGCTTGGAGAAACAACACCCCTGTGTTCAAACCCCAGTACGACAACAACAACAACAAAAAAGAAGAAGCAGCAAGCAGTACACACTCCAAGAGGCAGGCTGGAGTGCAGGCACCGGGGAAGAACCCTGGCTTCTCCTTAGCAGGGGCACACTTAGATACACACGTCTACAGTGTAGAGACGTGACCCAAGAGGCTATTTTTAGTTCTTTATATTGGTCACTGGACATGTTAATCATTGTGTATTAAGAGCTGTTTTCTCGTTTTGATTTTTAAAAACTATTAATTTCCCCATCGGGTTTTTTTCATTTCTCCATTTTGTGAATTTGAACAGTACTACATTTGCATAACACTGGGGGTTTTATCAAGAGCACGACATACAGATGAAGTAATCGGAAGTAATCGGATTCCCCCCCCAAAAAAAATATAGATTACAGAAAAATCTATTTGTTGAGCCAAAGCATTCAGAGACCTATTTTTCTTCAGGCCCAGGTCAGGAGAGAGGTGAATTATGGACCTGCGGATAAGGTCTGATAATCGATTTAACAGTGTTGCCTGTGATCAAAGTATGTGGAAGTGGTGTTTAAATCCATAGTTTTGGAGGATCAATGAAGGAATCACTTCCTTTGACGTTACAGACATATGTGAGAACACCAATGCCAACCTCAATATCCTGTATGGGGAAGTGGGGGCAGTCAGGAGGGAGGCAGCAGGAAGCCCACCAAGTGCTGTGTGCATGTATGTCACATTCACTAAAAACTGCATTAAGATGTGAGACTATAATGCACCAAATTGGGAGGCTGAGACTGGAAGATCTGGGTTCGAGGCCAGCCTCAGCTATTTGGTGAGGCCTTCTGCAACTTGGCAGAGATCCTGTTTCAAAATAAAGAATAAAAAATAGGACTGGGGTGTAGCTCGGAGGTAGAATGTCCCTGAGTTCAATCTCCAGTACCATACACAAAAAACCAAAAACAACAACAATAAAACCAACCCACCAAACAAAAAACAAGCATAAAAATAAAATAAATAAATCTGTAGCTTTAAATCACGTGAAATCAGGACTTTAAATGAGGGCGGCTCTTGTTTTCTACCTATCCTGTGTCTTCTAGCGTCTCACTTCTACTCCTCAGTAGATTCAAGTATGGTTCACGCTTCTCCAGTTCTACCCATTATGTAACTTTTACCAATTCTCTCTGACCTACTTAAATGGGAGCTAAATGTTATTTTTAAGAAAGAAAAGGGGTGGGGGGGGCAGGACCTGACATGGAGAACATAAGCACAGAATGAGGGACCAGTTGATTCATCTAATGCCATTCAGCGGGCATGGTGGTGCAGGCCTGTAATTCCAGTTCTTGGGAGGCTGAGACAGGAGGATCGCAGGTTCAAGGCCAATCTCAGCAACTTAGTCACAGAAAGAGAAAGGCCATGTGTTTTCTCTTGTATGCGGAAGCTAGAGAGTGACTGGGATACCAGAGTGACTTCAGATAATGGAGGAGAAACTCTGGTGGAGCCAGAGGTGGTCTAGGGGAAGGGGGAGGATGGCAGGAGGAAAGAAAGAAAAGAGAAAGAAGGAAAAAAAGGAAGGAAAGAGAGAGAGGGGTAGAGAGAGACAGAGAGAGAGGAGAGAGAGGAGAGAGAGGAGGGAGGGAGGGGGGAGAGGGAGGGGGGGGGAGAGAGAGAGAGAGAGAGAGAGAGAGAGAGAGAGAGAGAGAGAGAGAGAGAGAAAGCTACTTCCCTCAGCAGGATAAGGAAAAAAAAAATAAAGAAAACGATGAACTGCTTGGTAAACATAAAAACCAACATGACGCTCCTTTAGTCTAATTGTTTTAGCAGGAGGGACCACAGTTCTTCCAAGATATCCCACTCCAAGGGCAATACCACGTGGTATTCTGTATGAACGCCCAGCTTCCCAACACAGCATGCTCTGTCACATCCCACAGACCATGGGGACCCGGCTTCCCACACGTCCTCCCCTGGGATCGGGGCCTCTTCTGCCTGCAGGGGAGCCTGGAGCTGCACCGGGGTACCCGTGGATCAGTGAGCGAGGAACCTCACTGAAGGCCAGCAGGGCTCGAAGCCAGATCCCCCTCTGGTCCTGGGCAGCTACTGCCTTCACTTAGAAGGGATGGCACAGATACAAGTTCAATTACGATTTTCGATGCACTTTTGCAGTTGCGATCTGGACTCTGGTGTAGAAGTTGTTTTGCAGAAGCAATTTTCACCCTGACCTAACACTTCTCCCTTCGATTTAAGAAAGTCAACACTGAACTGTCAGCCCCATGCTGATATTCCTTGAAGTTTGGCGAGTTACCCAAGGTGGCTTTAAACAAATCCAAGAACAAATCAGTCAGGGTAATGCTGATTACAAACCTCCTGGAATTATTCTTTTCCTGGTATCCACCTGACTATCAGACTGTCCAGTAACCTCCCCAGCGGGCCTGGGCGCTCTACCACTGAATCACAACCCCGCCTGGCTTGCAGGTACTTCTCCTCTCTCTCTGTGTCTATTCCCCACCCTTCTTCCAAGTGAAGACCTTCCAAGGTCTCCTTTCCTGTGGCTCCTATCTCACATTTCCATAGAAGATACAGATTTTCCTCTTTCACCCTGACTTCCCTCTCTGTCTCTCTCTCTGGCTGGACTTCTAAATCTCCAGCCTCTTAAAGGGCTGCTGGCATCTAGATTTCCCAGTGAGCTCTTAAACTGATATTCCCATAAGAGATTTCCATGGGTCTTGATTTATATCATGACACTGGGACTTGAGTCTCCTGCTTAATATTAGTACACGCCTTTATTGCCTCTCCTACGTTTTGGCTAATTTGAAAGCAGGGACCCTGTCTTCTATTTAGAGCATGAAACTGAGGCCTTTGTACAAGCATAACAATTAATATGATTTAAGTAAACATACTCTTCAACTCAGCTGATCAGGGCTATTGGAAAAGTAAACTTTTCTTTTGAAGGAATATATTTGGTACAAAAAACAAAAAACTATTGGAGATAGGCATGGTGGTGCATGCTTGTAATCCCAGTACCTGGGAGGCCGAGACAGGAGGATCACAGGTTGGAGGTCATCCTCAGCAATTTAGCAAGGCTCTCTGCAGCTTAGTGAGACCCTGTTTCAAAATAAAAAAATAAAATAGGGCTGGGAGTGTAGCTCAGAGGTAGAATGCCCTTGGGTTTAAAAAAAAAAAAAAAAAAAAGACTGGCCACTTTAATGTAAAAGTCACTACTTGAACTAAAATTAAAATTCTCATCTCCTGAAAGTCTGGGCAAAGTCAATTCAGAAATATTATTTATCCAGATTTTTTGAGGTAGGTCTAATCCCAGACATAAATTAATATTCCAGAAACCACAACATTTGGAGAAAGTTATATTGTTGGCCATTGAATTTGGGCTGACAAAAATTTCGAGGAATTTATTTTAAAAAAACCAAAAGAGTACTTTTCAAAAAAAGCCAAAAACAAAGTATTGAGGTTATTTTTTGGCAGCATATAATAAAAAAAGCACGGACAAAACATGGTAAAAAAAAATATATTTTCTTTTCAAAAGAACAGATGGGAAATGAGATCAGGGACTTCCAGGCCTTTGTAAGTAGCGGGGCGTGGTTTCCTCTCCACGCCAGTGGTTTGTAGATCATTATCTGTCTCATGTAAGTAGAAGAGGAAAAGGACCAGAGGAAAAATAAAAATCAGGATGTTATTGAAAGAGAAATGGAGTAACCACATTTTTCTATACAATGCTGAGAACACTTTAGGATTCTCCTATACCTAAACATGTCCGAAAGGGAAATTTTCTAGGATTGTTAATTATTAATACTCTTTGCTCTGTATTTCCAGCTTTTACTTTAAAGTCTGTTACTAAGACAAGGCTACTGATAATGCACCACAAACCTCGGTAGGAAATGGACCTCGGGAACCGCTCCTCGCTTTGATTTGCACACAGTTCTAAGGACAGTAACAGTTTCACATCCATCACAGAAACCTTATATCCACAAGCTCTTTTTTAAAAAAATTCATGTTAAAATACAGCCAACAATTAAAATGGCCAACAATGCAACTTTCTGGAATATTCATTCATGTCTAGGATTGGATCTATCTGAAATACAGCTAATAAAAAAATTACCATCTTAACCTTTTTTTTTTTTGGTATTGGGGATTGAACCCAGGAACATTCTACCTTTGAGTGACACCCTCCGCCTCTTTTTATTTTTATTTTGAAACAAGGTCTTGCTAGGTTGATGAGAATCTCACTACTTGCTGAGGCTGTCCTCAAACCTGTGATCCTCTTGTCTCAGACTCCCAAGCAGTGGGATTACAGGTGTGTACCACCACACCCAGATCATCTTAACCTTTTTTTTTTTTTTGTACTGGGGATTGAACCCAGGGGCATTCAACCTCCGAGCTACACCCCCAGTCTTATTTTATTTTTTTTTTTTATTCTTTATTTTGAAACAGGGTCTCACTAAGTTGCAAAGGGCCTCACTAAGTAGCTGAGGCTGGCTGCAAACCCGGATCCTCCGGTCTCAGCTTCCCAAGTACTGGGATTGCAAGTGTGTGCCACCACGCCCGGCTCATCTTAATCATTTTTAAGTGTACAGTTTAGTGGCATTAAGCATATTCTTGTACAACCATCACCACCATCTGCCAACAAAACTCATCTTCCCAAAGTGAATCTATGTACTCATTAACTCCTCCAGTCCCCCACCCCTACATGCCAGGAACCACCTTTCTGTTTCTATGAATCTGGTTATTCTAAGTACCCCACATAATTGGAACCTTATGGTATTTGTCTTTTTGTGAATGGCCTATTTCACTTAGCATTATGTCCAGGTTTATCCATACTATAACATGACGGGATTTCCTTTTCAAGCTGAATAGTATTCCATAGCATGTAAACACCAGATTTTGTTGACACTTGGGTTGCTACAACCTTTTGGCTATCGTGACTGTGTTATCATCAACATGGTGTACAAATATCTCTTTGTATCTTTGCTTTCAAATCTTTCGGGCATAGACGCAGAAATGAAAGATAAAAGATGCTCTTTTTATCCTTCCAAAAAACACTATCCCTTGTTTTGTTTACACCAGACACCAAAGGCTAAGTTTTATAAGGTATTTATAAGATATGAATGATACCCATAAATTGCCTCCCAACAACCTTTTTTTTTTTTAACTATTTTCTACCTTTTTCATACTCTATCACTTTATAAAATTGCACAAATAATATTAGGCTTATGTAAGAAATTAGGATATAGGAGCTTAAAAGACAGATGCAGGTTTAGTGGACTGATCCCAGTGACTAAGAATGTCATTACCAAGGCATCCACAGGCAAAGGACTGCCAGCTCGGGTAGAACCACGGCTGGAAAACAGTGCTCGGCTCCCACCCCAGTTCTGTGTCTTTGACAGATAAGGTAGAGATCTTGGAGACCACTTTCAGTTATGCAAAGATCTGTTATCTCTTAAATGGCAAATCAACTTACATTTTTTGATCCAAAGCTCTTTTTTTTTCTTGCAGTACTGGGAATTAAACCCAAGGGTATTCTACCTCTAAGCTATACCCCCAGCCCTGTTTTGTTTTGTTTTTTAATTCCTTATTTTGAAACAGGGTCTCCCTAAGTGGCAGAGGGCCTCACTAAGTAGCTGAAGCTGGCTGCGAACCTGCCATCCTCCTGTCTCAGCCTCCCAAGTACTGGGATTACAAGCGTGTGCCACCATGCCCGGTTGATCCAAAACTTTTTGATCAACATTTAGACCACTATTTAATTGCCTGCCCAAGTTTTCCTACAATTTTGCTCCTGCAGAAATTCTCAGACTTCTATCAACTCAACTTTAGTCAGGTCATAAAACTGTAAGAACAAAACAAGATTCATTCACCACCAGAAAATAAACTCTAAGATCCTGCTTCACCTGTATTTTCTAATTAAGAAATTACCTAATAGCCACCAAACTAAATCGTTGATCTGACAAGCATGTATACAATTCTAGTCACTGGGACTTCTGTGTGTGCCAAATGGTATTCATATTTATTTCATTAGCCCCCCCACACACACACACACAATAAGCCCACACAATAGTTCAGTAATTTGAAAGAAAATGAAATAAAAGAAAAATAATTTACTAATTTGAAATGTAGCAACATATATCCAATGCTAGTATCCAGTGTGGTAGGGATTATGTGAATGTGTAGGCAGAGGTGGAGAGGTTGGGCTTTCAAGGTAAGACAGAGACATATAAACCTGGTGGCTAAGCCGTCCTCAGGACCACGACCTAAGAGGTGACACTTGAACACAAACAGCCTGAGAAGGGCAAGACAGTGTGCTTAAGAGTTTGTGTGCCAGTGCACACGTTAAGCAATGGAAGAATAATGGGGAAAAAGGTCACTGTGGACTCAGATAGCATCAGATGACATGGGATTCCAAGTGACCGCTGGACAATGACATTGCCAGCAAGCAAGACCAGGGAACCCAGGCAGAGACGGCACAGATGTCAAAGCACCAGGATCTGCTTCAAAAAAAGATCACCCGTGCCACTCCGGTCCCTGGCCAGAGCAGAGAATACTTTACTTCAAAACTGCTTGACGGTTGACAACTATTCTTTTGATTTTTCAAAATCCACATTTGCTTCATCTCTCTGGTTTTTTAACGCTTCTTCCATCCTTGGTGCTCATACATTGGACCAACAAGTCTTTCTTCCATACAATTCACTTGCAGAGAACACCCAAATGTCCTTAGGAGCTTACCAACAGGACTCACTATCAACACATGCCTACTTGTGACATGCACGAGGCACCCTAGCTATTCACGATGGCATTTTACTAAATTATCATTTTGCCAAATATATTTGGCAGAAATTTATACTAAGTTTATTTGTTTATTTATTTGTTTGTTTATTTATTCATTTATTTATTGGTACTGGGGATTGAACTCAGGGCATTCTACCAGTCACAAAGAGTAAAGAAGCATATGTTCTCCCTAATATGCAGATACTAGGGAGAAGATGGGGTATAAGAGGGTCTCCAGATGAAAAAGGAGAGACCCTCAAAAGCAAAGAAGTTGATTTAACCAAAGGGGTTGGACGGGGGAGGGGGGGCACACTAATGTATATCAAGGTCACTCACTAAACTGAACTTGAGAGGGAGGGAGGGCGAGGGAGCGGGGTGGGAATTTGGGGAAGGGGTCAAATGAGAATTGTGAGCACATATATTGTTATCAGTTTGTACCTAACAAAGATGTATGCTTACAATGTATGAATAAAAATTAAAAAAAAAAATATGTAGTACTTTTAAATTAAATGACAAAGAATCAACGAAGCTTTGAAAAAAATAAGTAAAGCAGCTCAGTTTATAGAAGACAGGGTTCAGATAGTAACACCACCAGGCAGGGAACTCTCCAGGTAAGATCACCAAGGTAGAGAAAAAGAAAGTGTCAGGATTATAGGTCCCAGAAGAGCAAAAGCAACAACAGGACCTTCCAACCGGCCCTGGGCGCTCTAGGTTGTAAGGCACCTAACACCACTGGGTTTCCCGAGAAAGACTCATTCTCGCTCATCACCTGTGGGTCACTTAGCCACAGGTGACAGGCTGCCAGACAGCAAGCAGGAATCCAGAGAACAGCTCACAGCGCGAGATGCCCGAGCCCTCTGCATCGTTTCCTCCAAGGAACAGCATGTACGTACATTGGACAGAGTCCACAGCACTCCTGATAACCACTGGGCTCTTCCCCGGGAGCCTACACACAGCTCAGGGCAGGCCCCCAAGGTGCCATCCTAAAAGGATGTGTGACAAAATTCCCACTCCTTCCCGTGCTCCAGACTCTAATGCACTTGTCAAAACATCGGAATCTAAATCTAAAACAATCTCATAAGACACCAGGGGCGCTTAATCAACCCCAGATTATGGCACTTTCATTCAAGATAATACATGCATACATCTGTATTTCTGTACGTATCATTTTTGCATGGTAGGAACATACATGCAAAAATATAATCATCAAAAATATGAACTCCCAAAGGGAGTATATAATGATATAACTCTTCTTTCTTAAATCACATCTTTTCATCTTTTTAAAAATCACAAATGACCTAACCAAGCAATAAATCCATCGGTAGGAGAGTTTGCAAAGTTCAAGCGCGCGCTTCCGTGGAGAGCAGCGTGGCTCTTTACCTGGAAGTCATCGTAAGGGAAGAGCAGCATTTCCCGCAAACAGTCGTTCAGGATCTGGGTCTTCTTCTGCACAATGACATTTTCATAGTCCAGAGGCTCAATGAGCTTTGGCTTCGCCTGCACAGACAAAAAGATAAGTCCTTGAAACTCTTTTTTTTATATAGATTTAAGACCGAAGAACTTTATGCATTCTACACCATATGGTTTGTTATTCTCCAACTTTTCTTCAACAAATGTATTAGTTTTGCTACTGGAAAGAAACAGAAGCAAAGGTTGTTTTCAAAGGGAAAGAAAAGACCCTTTCCATGGTACCCTGTCAACACGAAGCGATGCTTATTCAGTTATGTAAGCACAAAGAACGTCTGCATTCTGGTGGGACTTCTGATCACTTCTTGGGTCACCCCTGGCTAGATTAGTTCCAAGTGTTTGGGTTGCCAGAGCTGCTCTGGTTAGGGGGCCAGCCACAGCCTGCCAGGGAAGGCCCAGGCCTCCGGGCCCAGGACCTAAATGCACCCGTAGAGCTACTTCATGCACGGCTCCATGGAGCTCTTCTCTGAGTTTCAAAATATTCCTACTGAAGGATCCACACACTTACACATGGAATTTCTGAATAGAGAGGAAAACACAAGCTGGACCGAAACTAGGCCAGCAGGAAAAGCTACTTAACCAGGGGTGTGGGTGAACCTAAGAGGATACAGAAATTCATCCCTAGCACGCATTAAGTAGAAGAAAGAAGAAATACGCAAGTGGAGAAAGAAACGGTAAGATGCCTTTCCTAACTATTTCTAAAGTTAATCTGTTCAGTAAAAATCTCTTTATCTACTGCCATCCTTGTCACCAGGTTTATAGATCACTTTCCATGCGCCAGGTACTGACTGAGCAAGGTGAGGGACAGAAACACAGTCGACTAACTGTAGTACAGCACGTCATCTCTCTATATATGATGTGTATGTATATATGATGTGTATATATACACATTATGCCCAAATAGGTATATATATATAACTATATATGACGTTATAAAATAGGTATATGCATATATATGATGTTATAAGAAGTACCTAATTTCACTGTATCAATAGTTACAAGATTATTATTATTATTATTGTTATTATTTTTTTTTTGTAGTACTGGGGATTGAACTCAGGGACATTTTACTGCTTAGCTATACCCCCAGCCCAGCCCTATTTTTTATTCTTTATTTTGAAACAGGGTCTCACTAAGTTGTGGAGGGCCTCCTAGGTAGCTGAGGCTGGCCTTGAACCTGGATCCTCTGGTTTCAGCCTCCCAAATGCTGGGATTACAAGTGTGCGCTACCACGCCCGGCTACAAGATTATTTTTAAACTATTAACAAAAATCATCTGTAATACATAATCTCAAAAAATGTCTCTAAGGTGACAATTTATACATAGGAACTATATTACAGACATCCGTTATGTGGCATCTACATCAGGAATTGTGGTTGAAGCTGCTATGGGTCCCCTGAACCTATGTCCTTTCCCTCCCTGTGCAGCTAGACTACCTTTCCCAGCCTCCCTGTGGTTAGGTGTGGTCACATGACTGCCTTCTGGCCAATGAGGCACAGGATCCAGCAGTGACTCAGAGGCCCAGAGAGGAGGTGTGCCCAGGACACCCTGAGGACCCCTGCAGAGGCCACTGCTTGGAACAGGCACTGAGGCCCAGTGGGCCAGGACTGAGCCATCTGCGGGGCTCAGCCCTGAGAGTCTAGGGAGGCTGAGGCAGCAGTCGGCCAGCTCTGCCGAAGATGCAGATAAAAGCTCATATTTAAATCCAGCAGCTTGGTTTAAGCAGCCCCCACAAAGACGTTTTGACGTTCCTAGAGAAAAGGCAATGCCCAGACAATGGCACAATTATTATAATTAGGCAAAATATGTGTTCTGGACAGAGACCAAAAATATACAAAAATGAAAAAAATTAAAGCTATATGTAGTGAAATTCTAGGTAATTTATGATAGTTGAAAATGTACAAGATGTACATTTTTCCTACAAATGCAATGTTGAACTGTTTCTACTTTAAAAAAAAATCAAAAGACTATTTATACAAAGCAATTATTTTTTAAAATAAAAACTGCCACAGGAAAACATGTTCCCCAAAATATTTTAATTTAATTTAAAAATAAAAGCCCATCCCTTTACTTCTGTTTGTTACCCTGCATACAGTAACCAGTCAATACGTGCTACTTGGCAAAAGGAACGGATGCCATAATTAAAACCAGTTTCCTTGGGAACCATTTCCAGATTCCTAATAAAACCCAAAGGCGCACATGGCTTTCTAAAGTTCCATGATGGAGAGGTCAGACGGGCAAGCATTGCAGAACGGCATAGATACGACACTCCCTGACCTTACAAGGTGTCTACTGCATAGCCACAGGCCAGGAAAGCTGCCCTTCACAGCACCCCGGGGACCCGCACAGGCACAGGGGGGCTGGGGAAGCCTCGGCGGGGTGCATCCCTCCTGCCCCTTCAGGAGAAGCCATCAGCTCCACTCCCTCAGGCCAGGCTGAGGTTCTTCAGACCTTGTCAGAAGCCAACTACACAATGTGATCCTGGACGGCTGGAAAGGCACCGCAGAGAAAGGGCTCTTCCTGGGTTCTCACGCATGGCTGGGGTTTTTACTTTGCCTTGGAGCTCTCTGCAGATGACTGAGAGGTACACACTTTGTAGGAGGGGGCACAGGCATCCACATGGCAGCCCTCTAGGGAATCCCACTACCACCCCACAGCACCCTCTCCAAACTGCCCCACTCTGGCCAGTGCACCACCTTCTCTTAGACCACCGCACACTCCCTCCACCTGGGCCCGAGTCCCAGCCTGAGGCCGGTGGAGGCTTTTCCAAGTTTGCGCTTGCCCTGGGTCCTCTGCCTGTTCCCTGTATCTACTATCCTTGTGTGCAAAGAGCAGGGGTCAGCACACTTTTTCCTGTAAAAGGCCAGAGAATCAATAGTCTAGGCTTTGTGGGCCTTTCTGTTTCTGTCACAAATAGTAAACTCTGCCAGAAAAGCAGTCAGGGATGACAAGTAAACAAATAAGCACGGAAGTGTTCAAATAAAACTTCATTTATACACACACACACACACATACACACACACAGGGGCAACAGCCAGATTTGGCCCAATGGTATAGTTTGCTGACTCAAGCTGTAGGGTTATTATTATTATTATTATTATTATTATTATTATTATTTGTTGTTGTTGTTTTCTTTTTGTGTGTGTGTGGTACTAGGGATTGAACCCAGGGACATTCTACCTCTGAGCTACAGCCCCAGCCCTATTTTATTTGTACTTTTGAAACAAGGTCTCACTGGGTTGATGAGACTCACTACTTGCTGAGGTTGTCCTCACACCCGCGATCCTCGTGTCTCGGTTTCCCAAGTACTGGGATTATAGGTTCGTACCACCACGCCCGGCTTGTAGAGGCATTTTTACCACTGCCTCCAAATAGTTAATAAACTTTTACCAGTTTAATAACTGCTTATATTAATTTTCCATGTTCAACTACTACTGTGTTTCCTGTCTGTTAACCAATACAGATAATATTTATAACTCTTAAAGGTATTTAACAATTCTTTCCACCTATTGGACTAAACTTGGGTTGCTTACAAGGTTTAATGATAAAAATACTTGGAAGTCAGTTTTCCCTAGCTAAGACACCAAATAATGCTTTTGTTAATTAGATGCATTCGTTTTCCCCTGACGGTAACCTGGGTGTACTTAAGGACAGGATGCAATGTCGAAGACATTACTATTGACCTTGCCTTTGTGCGTCAAAATGTAGCTCCCAAGGGGTTTGGCTCAGATGATCACACTCCAGCCACTCAGCGCTGAGGCTGGTCACAGCTTGAGCTCAACTGCACAGTGTGTACAGGACCATCCCTGAGCTCACTGGATGCAGTAAACCCTGAGACTTGACTGGACAGAGGTCTTTGCAAGGAGCATGGTCCAGGACGGAGAAATGGACTCCGGGGAAGAGGTGGCAGCGATGCACCTGCCACCTCAGTAAAGAACACAGCAAGAAGCTCCCGCTTCAACTACAGGCCTGGCACAGTGCGTCCTCCCCTCTGCAGGTGGCAGGGGAGAGAGGCTGGCTGGAGAGGGCTGAGGAACGAGGGAGCCACGGAGGTAGGGAGTAGAAGAGAGGTCCCTTGGGGCAGGAAGGCAGAGATGGAGGAAGATAGGAAAAACCAAGAAACACAGAAATGGCAGAAGAGAAGGACCGGGGGGAGTTGGAGGTGAGTCCTTGGGAAGTCACGCCTTTGGATCTATTCCATCATGGGTTAAGAAGATAGTAACCTGTTCTCTACTTTTTTTTTTTTTTTTTTTTTTTTTTAAGGTACTGGGGGATTGAACCCAGAGGCATTCTACCTCCAAGTTATACCCCTAACCTGATTTTATTATTTGGAAACAAGGTCTCACTAAGTTGTACAGGTCCTCCCTAAGTTGCCAAGGCTGGCTTCAAACCTATGATCCTCCTGTCTCAGCCTCCCAAGTACTGGGACAGCAAGCGTGCACCACCATGCCTGGCTTTTTTATTTGTTTTAAACAGGGTCTTCTAGGTTGTTGAGAGTCTCACTAAGTTGCTGAGGCTGGTCTTGAACCTGCAATTCTCCTGTCTCAGCCTCCCAAGTACTGGAATTATAGGAGTACACCTCCACGCCTGGCTTCTATTCTTTAAATGCATGAATCACTGTTTACAGAACCAGTTTTTGAGTTCCACTAAGCTTTTCCAGGTTGTCACAGGAAGGAAGGGGACAGCCCACTGGGGTAGAGATCTTGGCCGCAGAAAGATCACACAGGCAGCAAAATGACAGAAGGTTAATTATCAGGCTGATAGTTCCTCACTCCTGATTTAGAAGAAAGATTTAATACAGATCTGGCACATGGCCTTGGTTTTAAAGCCATCACAACACGCTCAAGTTCAATTCTTCTTCTGGTGATGGAACTTCAAGGGCAAAGTTCTTAATTTTCTACCTTCAAAAGAAAACGAGAATTATCCCTAATCCATGGCAGTCATGGATGGATCCGCTCTGAGCCACAGGGACCACCATGTTTCGAAACCTTGAAAATCACTAGTTTGATTTGAAATACTCCAGGATGCTGTGAGTCCCTAATCACCAGAGGGGATGGATGACCCCCAGTCTATGATATTCAGAACATGCATGGTGATTGATCATCGCTTTTATAACATATAAAGAATGTAATTCAAACGATGAACAAGTCCTTCATCTTAAAAGTCCTTATCTATGAACATTCATTTCTCCAGCCACTTGTACAATCAGAAGATAAGCAGACCACGGGATATCCAGTCCACAGAATGTCCACCACAGAGGTTCTGAAAGTAGAAACAGTCGAGTTGCCATCACCTGGGAACTTATTACAAATATAAATACTGAGGCCTCACCGCAGAGCTCAATCAGAAACTCCAGGAGCGGGTACCAGCTACCTGCATTTGAGCAAACTCTTCAGGGATACTGGAGATCCCCAGGTCAAATGATGCCCTAGGAACTGCGTATAGATTTTTAAATTCTCAGAGGAACCAGCCCAGGGCTGAGCTTCTTAACCCCTTCCACATCACACACCCCTGGGAGAATCTGGGTCCACTTTCCCACAAAATGTATATATACATTGCTCTCCAAAATTATGTACACCAGTTTGGGGAGGAGGGTTGTAACTCCCTGGAGAACGGCCAGGTGGAGCTGAGTTTAAGACACCCTGGGCTAGCGGGAGAGACAGCCTGCAAACATTTCGCTTGAGGTAGGGAGAGATGCTGGGGAATTAAATGCAGAGCTGGGAGAGGAGGCAGAGCCAACCGCCCATGCATGAGCCACGACGTTCCCTGGCTTCCCTAACCAAGCAGCGCTTCAAGACTGTGAAGAAGAGGGAGAATCGGGTGAGCAGGGACTGGAACTCCCTAACGTGACAGCGCAGCTCTCCTTAGCCAGGGAGGGCCCTAGCCTCACATCTCAAAGCCCTGTGCCCAGTCAGCAGACAATGCTGTGTCTACTGTCTCTGACCCTGACCCCGGCCAACTCCTGCAACCCCCTCTTCCAGGAACCACAGGCTCCTCCCACCTCTGCCCCGTTACAACCCGCCAGCCCATTATCCCTGCAGTAGAGTCATTCTGAACTACGTTATGATGTGAGGCTACAATGCACCGATAAAAGCACACAAAAAATATAACTAGATATAAAAATGAGCCAGGTACAATGGTGCATGCTTGTAATCCCAGTACTTAGGAGGTAAAGATAGGAGGATTGCAGGTTCGAAGCCAGCCTCAGCAACTTAGTAAGGCGGTCAGCAACGTAGTGAGACTCTTTCCAAATAATAAAATAAAAAGGGCAAGAGATATATAGCTCGGGGGTGAAATGTCCTGGGTTCGATCCCCAGTACCACAAAAAAATAAAAATAAAAAATCTTACCCACAAAGTAAATATGACAAAAGAGTTAAGGCAGTGTTGCTCTAGCCCCAGAGCACACAATCCATCATGGCCTCCTCGATCCAGCAAGAACAGCCCTCTCCCCTGCCTTGCTGTCCCGTGGAGGGCTGCAGTCCTAGGGTTGCGTCTCACTGGGCTTTGGGGTGCGGTGACCTGAGCAGCCCATCTCCTCCACTATCAGTGCCCTGGAGCAGAGCTGGGTCTTGTTACTTCTGTGTTCCCCCAGCCCCAGCCCAGAGCCCAGGGACATATTTACTATGAAGCTAATGACGCTTACTGGCCTTCACTTGCTTGACCCCTCTCTATGGTCCCTGAATAGTTCAACTGTTGCTGGGATTCTTAGCTTAGGCAGATTTTCTGAAACACATACACTATCCACCTAAAGTCAGCACACAGAGGTGCAGGAGGAGACGCCATATGGAGATACTGACACACCCTAAGGTGCTCAGCCACCTACTTGGGGGCACAGAAAATTAGCTAACTGACAATGCCCCCAAATCACACAGCCTTAGTGAGGGTTTGCTCAATCCTAAAAATTCCCATAACATTACCAAACGCTGTGGAACTAGAAGAAACTTTTCTAAACTCTCAGTGATACCATATGGATTTGGATGAAACATGCTAAGGGAAAGATGGCATGATCTGTCCTAGAAATAAAGAACAATACAAAATTATGATCATTTGAAGAGGTAATCAAGGAAGTAGAAGCCAAAATATTCAGGGAAAAAAGTTGTCAACACATGTGTCCAGAGGTTCATTCATAAAATGTGTTGTTTTTGTTTGCCTAAACTGGCAGATAAGGTTTGGACTAGCTTTTCAACAATTGTAGCTTATTGAGATTTCTTTTCTTTTCAAATTCCAAGTAAATACTCACTTCTTTCTATTCTATTTTATTCAAATTTTGAATAATTTGTGCAGATTGAACCCAGGGGCATTCTACCTTTGAGTCTTTAGATCATAGGTTTAAAAATGCCAACCAGAACACTAGTCAATTTTGCAGAATTGTGCTTTAAACTTGCCAATCGCACGGAGTTATGAACCCAAGACCTGACCAATCAGGGCTTGGGGCAGGACTGCATCAGGGGAAAACCCAATCAGACTTCCCGCTTGTTCAGTGTGCTTGCTTACCAGACCTTTCGTCGGTAAGGTGCACCTTTCTGCAGAAGTCAAAAAGATTCTGCCTTGCAGAGCGATTCTTGAGTGTTTGTTTCTATAGCCGATTCAGTCATACGCCCCACATTATTAAATACATTGTTTGCAGGACAGAATTTTTAGTTTTTTTTTTAATTTAATGCTTCACATATATTCAATTATACCAATCTGTTCAAAAAACAGCATTCCTCCATTGTCCAAGAACATACGGAATAAGACAGACAACAATGGTGACGACACACACCAAGAAAGAAACACAAAAGACCTGATGTAGAGAAAGCCAAATAATAGAGATGACACTGAAATTCAGGGGCTGAGCCTGAAGAGAGAACGAACAGACGCTTGCGTTATAAGCTGAACCCAGTACCGATGCGTGCCAGCTGTATCAGGGAGGCACGGGAAGAACAGTGGCGGGGGTGGGAGTCGAGGTCCACAGAGAAGCACTTCAGACCCTGGCCCGTTAGCACAGCTCCACAAAAGCAGCAGGCTCGAGGATCCCCAAGGAGAGGAGACAGAGCTGCAGGGGTGCTGCTCACAGAGGGCTGGTTATACAGCACTCGCTCAGGGGGAAGATGGAAGTAAGCGCTGTTATAAAGTCAGGAAGGCCCAGGGTCCACAGACGGATCTCCTAACAAAGAATCAAAACCTTGGCTTTGAAGGAGACCCTGAGGCCAGGGCCACAGGATCGGAAAGGGGAAGAGGGAGCTCCTCATCTTAGGGGACAACCCGGGCACAGGTGGGCCACAGATACCGGAACCATGCCATCCCCATCCGGTGAGCACAACAGCAGGCAGCGTGCGAGTCCAGGGACGTCCATGAACAGGCTTCCCTCCCAAGCACCATACTGAAGAGCGAGCTCCCCGGATGCCTGGCCCCTAGGCACTCGTCAGGCCTGCTGAACTCCCTCCCGCCCACAGCAAGTCCCGCTTTGAGTCAGGAGACCCATATTCATGCAAAGTGACATTCCAGATAGAAAGGCAATCCACCTCCGGGCATGGTGGCGCATACTTGTAATCCCAGTACTTGGGAGGCTGAGACAGGAGGATCTGGGTTTGCAGCCAGCCTCAGCTACTTAATGAGGCACTTATTGAGACCTTGTTTCAAAAAATAAAGAATAAGAAATGGGACTGGGGTTTAGCTCAGAGGTAGAATGCCCTTGGGTTCAATCTGCAGTGCTGCAAAAAAAAAAAAAAAAAGGCAACCCAAAACAGGGAATGTTCTCAGCGCCAGGAAAATGACATTCCTCTGAACTCCAGCAGACCTAGGGAGCATTCACCTGCAAAATTAGTTCGATCTTGGCCAAACATTTATGAAGCTTTGGAAAACCTGGGAAGATCTAAGCGTAGACCCGGGCGCTTCTCAAATTCCCGGTCGTTTCTTGCCTTTGTGTCTCTGGTGAGGAGCTGGAATGCCGAATGCTACTACTTGAAATAGCAAACCAAGGAAATGGCAACTCCGGGGGTGTTCTATTTTAAGAAATGAGAAATTCATCGCTCCTGCTTATAAAGAATTTAGGACTTCCTTGATTTCTTTGCATGGCAGTAAGAGCTACTTGACGGGCTACACAAAAATCCTCCATGAAACTGAGTCCATTTTCAAAGGGCTTCTCAATGTTGTCAACAGGTCACCAGCATTGTGGCTGGGGATGGGGGCACAGCAGGTTGCTTCAAAGATGGTTGGGGATGGGGGGCTTCTGAAGCCAAATGCTTCAGAGTCCTTCTGCACCATCCTCTTACACAGGACTCTTACTAACGACTCCCACTAAGAAATTATGGAAGTTGTCAGAGTTGAAGAAAGAATCCTAGTTTTCCCATAATTATGGTAGGCTCGGGAAATTAACAGCTACCTTCCTTCCTTGTGCACAAATGTTACTAGCAGTTATGTGTTTCTTCTCTTCATAGTGTGTGTGTGTGTGTATGTGTGTAACCTCACCCACACACTTATGCACACAGAGCTAGGGATTGAACCCAGGAGCATTCTACCTCTGAGCTACAACCCGAGTCTTATTTTTTATTTTGAAACAAGGTCTCACTAACTTGCTGAGGGCCTCGTTAAATTGCTGAGGCTGGCTTCCAACCTGCGATCCTCCCGTTTCGGCCTTTCCCAGAACTGGGATTACAGGAGTGGGCCACCACACCTGGCTTCTCCATGGATATTTACTGAGCCTGTCCACGTGCACTGTGCCAGGTCTTCGGGCTACTGAGATAAAAAAGGACGCAGGCCCAGCCCGGGAGCACATGGTCAGAGGGAAGACACTTGGAAAACAGAATGAGTAACAGTGGCAGAGGTGGCATCTAACCAACAGAATAAGCCAGACCTCTCCCCCGCTAGATCCTCAACTTTCTGAGGGCGAGACTTCCCCGTGTGATTGGCTGCCTTCTCTGGCACCTGGAGCTGCAGTGGAATAGCGTGGCACTTGGTCATTATGTGTAGGCCGAATGAAGGAACCCAAGGAGGGCTGCTTCCTAAGGGAGGCTGCTGGAGCCGCACAAGTCAGCCAGGATTCAGACTGGAATGAGGACTCCCTGCAGAGAAAAAGCCTCCAGAGAAAGTGATCAGGGATGAACCGATTTTGTGGGGCCTGAAACCTGTAGAATCAGAGGGGGGAATGAATTAAAAGTACAAGAGAGCTGGGCATAATGGCGCACCCTTGTAATCCGAGTACTTGGGAGGCTGAGACAGGAGGATTGAGGGTTCACCGCCAGCCTCAGCTACTTAGTGAGGCCCTCTGCAACTTAGTGAGACCCTGTTTCAAAATAAAGAATAAAAATTAGGGCTGAGGGTGTAGCTCAGAGGTAGAATGTCCCTGAGTTCAATTTCCAGGACCGCAAAAGAAAGAAAAGAAAAAAGAGTGGATATAAAATTAATGGTGTCCCTAAAGACCCGGAAGGGGCCCTGCAACTTCAGCTTCACCAGCGTCACCATAAGTCCTCCTTAAGCCCAGAGAGTTCAGGAAGCAGCAATTTCTTCAGGACACTTGGGTCAGAGGTGCAGACAGGGAGTGGGTGGCTGCAGACCAGGGCACAGGGCACGGGTCTCTAGGGTGCCTCGGGACCCCTGGAAAGCCAATGCAGAGAAGAACTGAAATTATTCCTACTTCCAGATGACATGATGCTGTACTTAGAAGACCCAGAAAAACTCAACCAAAAGACTTCTAGAACTGATTAGCAAATTCAGCAAAGTATCAGGATACAAAAAAATCATCATCTATATGCCAATGATGAATCCACTGAAAAAGAAATCTGGAAAACTATTTCACTCACA
Organism: Graphiurus murinus; assembly: GCA_004027655.1. Lineage (NCBI taxonomy): Eukaryota > Metazoa > Chordata > Mammalia > Rodentia > Gliridae > Graphiurus > Graphiurus murinus. The sequence continues at coordinate 111,409 of PVLC010002056.1, forward strand.
ATACCCTAAAAAAAAAAAAATAGCAGAAAACTCAACTCTAAGAACGGCCTTGGGAAAAGATATTGTACTCTATACAGCTGCTGCCTGAGGTGGGCAGCAGGACTCCAATGGACAGGCTGGAACAATGGGCGGTCAGCAGCAAAGTCCAAATTGCTCGGAATGGGTGGACAACAGTGCAGTCCAAGAGAAGCAGGCCCTGCTCCTGCCCCTGCAGCCCTCCAGCTCTCCCTGAAAATGTAAGCGGCTACCTGATTGGGGGCCAACAATTAGCTGACCTGGGGTGTCCACCCCTAGACGACCCCCTGCAGGGAAGCGTGAGGTCAGGTGTCAGATGGTCCTGGTAGGAAAAACCCAAAGGAAGCCAGCAAACAGGAGAAGGAGCATGGGCACAGGAGACATGCAAGGTCCCCACGCCATCCTCCAGTCGGAGGAAGACACCTTCCATCACTCGGTCAGAGACAGGCTCCTCTGCTCTTACTGAGAATGTTAAAGCCAGAAGATCACCATAAGCAAGAGGTAGTCCTAACCTCATTTGGCAATACAGGTTCTTCTCTGGACTGCTCATTAGTGTGTACAGGGAGAAGGATCTAGAAGCTGTTTGGAAGCCTGCTTTTTAAAAAGGTACAGGAGTTTCAGTAGCATTAGTGCTATAAGCTTGTGCAAACATCTGACCCTGAGATTTCCCGGGTCTACCCTTCTCGTTTTACAGCTAGGGAGATTTTCTTTTTTTCTTCCCGTACTGGGGATTAAACCCAGGGGTATTCTACTTCTGAGCTACATTCCCAACCTCTCCACCTCCCTTTTAATTTTGAAACAGGGTCTCATTAAGTAGCTGAGGCTACCAATGAACCTGTGACCTCCTGTCTCAGCCTCCCAAGTACTGGGATTACAAGTGTGTGCCATCACGTCCAGCTCAGATAGGGAGATTCTAAGGAAGGGAAGGGAGGGACTGGTCCTGGGGCTGCCGGAGGAGTCTCCCAAGCCCAGACTCAGTTCTCACTTAGTGCCTGAACTTGAACTTGGCACTTTCACTGACGATATGCATAAGCACAGGGTATAAACCCCGGAGGAAGAAGAGAAGCTGATAAGCTTAGATTTAGAAGTGAGCTCCAACCTGAGCCCCAAACCACAACAGTCAAGGATCCTGACACTGCTTAGAAGAATGCCTAATGACACTCAACTCTCAGAGCACTAAATATATTTCTCACACTGCAATGGTGGTGTGATCCTCAGAACGGACTACCATCAACAATGACATACTTGTGAATTGGGTTTTTTTAATTATAAACAGTAATAGCTGGGTGTGGTGTCGCACGCTTGTAATCCCAGTACTTGGGAGGCTGAGACAGGAGGATCTTAGGTTTGAAGATTCGCGGCCAGCTTCAGTTACTTTGGGAGGCCCCCTGTAACTTAGTGAAATCCTGTTTCAAAATACAAAATAAAAAACGGGGCTGGAGGCATAGCTTAGAGGTGGGATGCCCCTGGGTTCAATCCCCAGTACCGCAAAAGAAAAAAAAAAAAAGAAAGAAAAATTAACAGTAATAAAGATGTTAAATTCCTCTTCTATACAGCACTTTTAAAAAGGACTCAAATTAGAGAACTTATCACAGAATGATGATTATTTAATAAGACATGCCCATATTAATAAAATTTGGACACTCAAAGTCAATCAATTTGCTACAAAAAAAGACTCTCAGGTCTGCATTCGCCATTCTGATAAGCACCTGCTATTCTTCTATTGAAACAGGATTTTATGGCAGGATGTTTATTATCCTACTACTAAGACAACAAAACTAAAGACTGAAAAACCCTCAAGTCAAAAGCATCCAAGAAATGTGCAAAGGAAACATTATGATGGAAACCGAGGTAGTAAAAAAGACATTAATAACATGAAGAGTGATGAGCAAAAATCCCTTATCACTGCTCCCATTCACTCAGCTGTGCTCAATGGAGGCGCTGCTGAGAATGTTAATGAAGGGAGGAAGACAAGACAGGAACTAAGGGGCCTCACTCCACACCCTTTCTCGTGGGGTCACCCGAGGAGAGAGCTGGGAGGAGAAGGAATCAAGACTCTCTTGCAAATGCAAGCCCCAGCTCTGGCAACCAGGGGTGTAAGAACAGAGAGAACCAGACAGAGCGCCTGGGGGCAAGCCAGCGTGTGTCTCTCAGGCTCCTATGTCTCTCACGCACCCGTTCTCCTGACCACTGCTAATTCTACTTGCCATTTTTTCCCCCACAGGTGAGAAGCAATAATGAAAGAAAAAAAAATTAAGGATGCACCATAAAAGCTGTATAAATAATTCTATCTTAACTGTATACTATAGACTCTTTTCTAGCCAATATTTTTTTCTTTTTAGCATTATGACCTAAAATCCTTAATTCTGAGGTCAATGAAAGCTATTTTTGAAACTTTGCAATGAAGAGGACAAGTAATTAAACTAAAAGGCTCTAAAAGCCAGATTTAGTCAGATTTCAAAAACAACTTACTTTAAGCTCCTTATTTTAAGATATTGGGGATGGGGGAATGATATGTTTATAACACATATCTAGCTCGTAGTTTCTGCTGACTTTGACAAAAAGGAAATATAGAGACCAACGAAGGAACAGGGTGTGGTGGCGCAATGCTTGTAATCCCAGTACTTAAGAGGCTGAGACAGGAGGATCTCCGGTTCAAAGCCAGCCTCAGCAACTTAGTGAGACCCTCTGCAACTTAGCAAGACTTTGTTTCAAGGAGAAAAAAAAAAGAGGTGTAGCTCAGAGGTAGAATGCCCCTGGGTTCAATCCTGAGTACAAAAAAGAAAAAAAAAAAAAAAAAAAAAAGATCAATGAAGGGCAAGTATTGGGAGTCAGAATTTAAATCCTGCTCCCCAAAACATTTACTATGGTTGGAGATGGTGCATGGAGGTTCATTATACCAGTCTAGTGGGTCTCAATGCTATTCCAGAACAGAAACATCAGCAGTATTGGAACTTGTTAGAAATGGAAACTCACTCCAGCTCCCCTGGTTTGCAGCTTTGGGGTGGGGTCCAGGAACTTGGGAACAAAACTTCCAGAAGATTCTGATGCCTGCTCACTCTACTAGACCATGGACTTTTATGTATATTTGAGAATTTCATATTTAAAAGTATTTTCAAAAACTCCTAGCTCAGCCAGGCATGGAGGGAGGCCCACGCCTGTGATCCCAATAGTTGGGAAGCTGAGGCAGGAAGATCACAGGTTGGAGACCAGCCTCAGCAATTCAGCGAGCCTCCTGTTTCAAAACAAAAAATAAAATAGGGCTGGAGATGTAGCTCGGAGGTCAAATGCCTCTGGGTTCAATCCCCACCACACACACACATACACACACACACACACACACACACACACACACACACACCCCTCTCTTGGTCCCGCTGCTTATTGGTCAATTGGCCCCGAGGGCAAGTCGTTTAGTTAACCTCCTAAGTCTCTACATCTTCAACTAAAAATGGGGCAAGTAGTGATTTCTGTTCTCATCAGCCTGAGGTCATTGGAGGCTCTCATCACAATGGTGCCTAGCCCAGAGTAGGAACCCACCAAATAGTGGCCGCAGGAATCCTATGGAGTTACGTGCTGCAGCTCAGGTTCAGTCTCAGGTTAGCGCCTGTGACACACATGCCTCGGTCGGGTTACCTACACTGGATCTCATTAAACCTCCCCAAAACTCTGTATGGTGGCATCGTCACCATTTCACAGATGAGGAAGCTGAAGCTCAGAGATGATCTAATGATGTTTGCACAGATGGGGAAACTTGGGACTCCGGGCCCCCAGCCCAGGACCTTCCCCAGAGCATGGTGAGCCACAAGTATGAGGCATTCTCAGGTTTCCTGAACCAGAAGCACTTGCCCAATGCCTCTGCCATTCCTGCTCGCTACCCTGGGAGGCGTCCACTGCCACACTGCTAGGAACAGAGGAGTGTAGGGCATTCTGCCCTGACTGCCCCAACTGCCCAGGCTTCACCATCTGACCACAGCAGGGATAAAAGACATCCCTGCTTCAGTGACTCTCATTTCCCACTTCAAGGATAGTAAAAGTCTAGCTGGGCTTGGTGGTGCATGCCTATAATCCCAGTACTTGGGAGGCTGAGACAGGAGGATCACCGGTTCGAGGATAGCCTCAGTAATGTAGCAAGACTCTTGGCACTTAGCAAGACCCTGTTTCAAAACAAAGAATAAAAAGGGCTGGGGGTGTAGTTTGGAGGTAGAATGCCCCTGGGTTCAATCTCCAGTATCCCTCCCCCCACACACAATACTAAAGATCTTACTCCAAAAGATTATATTGTAGCCGGGCGTGGTGGCACACGCTTGTAATCCCAGCATTCGGGAGGCTGAGACCGGAGGATCCGGGTTCGAGGCCAGCCGCAGCTGCTAGTGAGGCACTCCGCAACTTAGCGAGACCCGGTTTCAAACTATAGAATAAAAAATAGGGCTGGGGATGTAGCTCGGAGGTAGAATGCCCCTGAATTCAATCCCCAGTACCGCAAAAAAAAAAAAAAAAAAAAAAAGATTATATTGTGCCAAAGAATAAGATATGAATGCTTAGACATACATTGATGCTATGAGGTAATTTTTAATACAATCAAATATTTCAGGCTATGATCTTTGCAAGAAAAATCTAACCTTACACTTAAATCATGCATCTTCCCCCTAAGATTCACAAATGTGTTACCTCATCCAATGACTCATCCCTCAAATGACAACTTCCTATTTTGAGGCTTTTAAGCTATGAAATGTGTAAATTTAGAGACCTGCCCTCTGCAGTAGGGTAGTTACTGGTCACAGGTGATTACTAAGCACTTAAAATGTGGCCATTCTGAACTCAGCTGGGCTGTAGGCCTGACAGGGGCACTAAATACCAATGACTTAGTATGAGTAAAAGAACGATTAAAATGCTGAAATGGTAACATTTTAGAAATACTGGGTTAAAATTACATCACCGAAGTGTACTTACAAGTGTTTCTTTTTACTTCTACCTTGGCTTCTAGAAAATTTTAAATTACATAGGTGGGTTATGCTACTATTTCTTTAACACTACTGCAGTCTTAGGAAATTTTAATATACAGGTGATTTTTAAACTTCATGGCAAAATAAAGAAAAAAAAAAAAAACCCTTCACTTCTGAAAAATTTTATTAGGAAAAACTACCACCATAGAGATGAAACAGTCAGGTCTGGTCTCATCAATATAAAGCAGGTGAACTGTGCATCCCCCTCCCCCCCATTCGAACTCTCTCCCCCCCGGCACTGCTGTCTTCCTGGTGGATCTCCACCATGGGCCCAGATCTCATCAGCTGAATGGAAAAGCTACTGTGATAAGGTCACCCAATGACCACTCCAAGTGTTCTCTGACCATCAAAGATGGCACTAAGCGTACGGTTTGGCTACCGGGACAGAGTGCTACCAATAACAAAAGGGTGCAGGCCCTGAGAAACAGAGGCAGAGGTTTGACTTTGGGAACCTAAGTTTGCACTTCTGTCTTCAAGTACTCCTGTAAAAGTTTAACTGACATTCTAACAGAAGCATGCACCCACATCCGACGGAAGTCAGGTAGTTTCCTCCACTTAAAACCCTTTTTAACTCTTCGGCCATTCGATACATCTGGATACTGGTGGCTAAATCTCTGAAAGTGAAGAGGAGAGAAGGAAAAGGCTCCATCCCAGTCTTCCCCGGAGGTTCTTTCTGCAACCGTTCTTTGCCAATATATCCAATACTCTCCAAGGAACGACCAGAACTATGCTAAGAAGCAAAAGGGGTGGGAGGAACCACTTTGACACAATGAGCCTGTGTGTGTGTGGGGGGGGGGGGGGGGGGTAAGAGGTCTTCCTAGGTGGCTGACAGTGTTGCTACATGGCTGAGGCTGGCCTCCAACCTGGGATCCTCCTGTCCCAGCCTCCCAAGTGCTGGGATTACAGGCATGCACCATCTTGCCCAGCAACGCAATGGATTTTTTGACAGATTATAGAAGCCGCAGCAGATGAGGCCAACAGGCAGGTTCTGGGCAACCTCTGTGAGGCAGGGGACCTTATTTTATCCTCTCTGCAAAAGAGCGCGAGAGAAAGGCTTATTAAGCGGGAGGTGCAGGGCCATCACGTTGGGAAGGAGTGTGGTAAGGAAAGTCTACCAGGACTTGTGCAGGCGATCAGCTCCCCTTGCAGATGGCAAGCTGGTGGGCAGCCAGCGCCCCTCCCCCATCTGAACCCAGTCTTGGCACAGACAGGACAGGTGGGCCTCCTGAAAGTGGGTACTGGGCTCTTGGTACCCTTCTTGGCAGAGTCCTCAGAGACCCACAGGTAAGTGGCAAGAGCTGAAAACTTTCAAAGACTCAACCGGTCATTCTAAAGGAAACTTCACACCCGCTGTATCGTGTTACAGGGCATTCCAAACTGCTGGTAGACTGAGGAAACTATAATTTGCAAGCCTTCTTGGTTCTAAAATTATCCTCACCGTCAGTCCTATGCTGCCTGTACGCTCCTGTCTGCTGCTCCCTGCTCCCTCCAAATTCTGCTGCAATTCTATTGACTTCCAAGGAGCCAACCCTTTCACTGTCTTCATGCGACATCCCAGCTTGTGAGTCCAAAACCCAAATGACTTTAAATGAATAAACTTAAAATCTGAAACTAACACTCCAGGGTCCTAAACCTGATCAAAGATACTAACACCACAGCCTAGAGCTTGAGCCCCAGAAGAGACCTGAGAAGTTGTCTACTACCTGCTTTTCCTTTCGCAGATGTGGACAATGGAAGCCCAGGAGGAGTCAGAGACACCTGGTGATCTTCAGAGATCAAGAGGCAGACGGCAGATGGGGGAAAAGAAAAATTAGGTCTCTGGTCTCCAAAGTGCCTTCTACGGGGCCAGCCGTGCAGTCAGCTACCTGTTTTGTTGTTTGTTTGCAGTACTGGGGATTGAACCCAGGGGCATTCTACCCTATACCCTCAGCCCTATTTTTTATTCTTTATTTTGAAACAGGGTCTCACTAAGTTGCAGAGTGCCTCACTAGGTAGGTGAGGCTGGCCGAGAACCCAGATCCTCCGGTCTCAGCCTCCCAAGTACTGGGATTACAAGTGGGAACCACCATGCCCAGCTACCTGTAACAGAGTTCTTCATCTGGGCAAACAGCAGCCTCTTCTAAACACCACTTTACTGGTTAGAGAAGAACCATTTCAGGATTATCCTGGATCACGCCATCAATTAATAAGTATCAACCTATGCTCCTATGTCACTATCTGGGAAGAAGATAGAATACCTCACCCACCATGAAGGGGACTCCTCATGCCAATTCTCTTTCATTCACCCTCTTTCATTTCTACTCTCTTTAAGCTTGCCCGCCATCCCTTCCTCTGTCTGTGTGAATCAACCGGTCTTGTTGTGTTACTTACAAACTGGCCTTCCCCTAACAACTTTTAAGTTTTTCAACGGCGGCATGCCCTTACCTCTTTCGTTCATCTTTACACGCCCAATGCCAAGCTCAAGGGAATATGTTCATTTTTATTAATAAATCCTGCATGCGAAGCTGAGTGTGGTGGTGCACCTCTGTAATCCCAGTGCTTGGGAGGCTGAGGCTGGAGGATGGCTGGTTTGAGGCCAGCCTCAGCAACTGAGTGAGGCCTTCAGCACCTTAGCATGATCCAATTTCAAAATAAGAAATAAAATAGGGCTAGGAGTGTAGCTTGGAGGTTGAATGCCCCTGGGTTCAACACACACACACACACACACACACACACACATACACACACACACAATTACACACAATTGTGCAAGTGTCCAAAACATGGATCTTAGGGAATCTGACCAGAAGTCTATAATCCTGGCTCTGCTGCAACCCTCCTGTCTCAGCCTCCCAAGTACTGGGATTTCCAGGTGTGGGACACCAGGCCTGACTACTCGCAACCTATTTAAACATGCACTTCTCGAAAGTTCCTTCCACTGACCCCTCTGCAAAATACATGTGCAATGGTGGGAGCCTCATTCATGCAAACTGTTGCTAGGCATGGAAAACCAGCTGCACGTGCTTTCAGTGCTAAGGAAAAAGAAAAGAAAAGAAAAAAAAATCAAAACCCGAGAGCGTGCCCTTCCTGGAGCTGACGATGACTTCAGTGTTATCTGCTGAGGTGTTCAGAGAGAATGCATGAGATGAGCACCCACCTTGTCTCAAAACCATCCCGTGAAAGCATTTCTAAGGAACACGCTCCTTCCTTACCCAGACCTTGCTGGCCGGGGAGAGGAAGGCCTCTGTATCCCAGGGCACTGTCCAGTCTGCAGAGAAAAATCCCAGGATTTCCAAGTGGGAGTTGAATGAACTCTGAGCGAACAAATGAAAGAGAAACGCAGAGAGCCCAGGAGTGAAGACTTGTGCCTCTGAATACATCGGGTTTCCTGGCTTTGTCCCCTGGGAAGATATCTCTACGTAAAGCTTTCAAAAACTTCTTTCCTAGCCGGGCGTGGTGGCGCACACTTGTAATCCCAGCATTCGGGAGGCTGAGACCAGAGGATCTGGGTTCGCAGCCAACCTCAGCTACCTAGTGAGGCAACTTAGTGAGACCCTGTTTCACAACTTAGTGAGACCCTGTTTCAAAATAAAGAATAAAAAATAGGGCTAGGGGTGTAGCTTTGAGGTAGAATGCCCCTGAGTTCAATCCCCAGTACTGAAAAACAAACAAACAAAAAAACAAACAAACTTCTTTCCTACACTCCCCAGTATTTGAAAACACAAAATTGTAATTAAATATCTTCAATAATTAATTTCTTTTTTGGGTTTTTTTTTGTTTTTTGTTTTGAAACAGGGTCTCACCAGGTTGCTGAGAGTCTTGCTATGTTCCTGAGGCTGTCCTTGAAACTGCTATCTTCCTATCTCAGCCTCCCAAATATAGGATTACAGGCTTGCACCACCACGCCCAGCTTAATTAATTTCTTTTAAAATAGTTTATACAGATGCAGGAAAACCTACAGGGCAGACAAGCTTACAAAGTTAATAGCTCAATCACAGTAAAGTCTTACAGGATATTAACAACACGAGCATTACCTATAACAAGCTTCACTTTAGGGTTTGTGTCTTCTTCCCTTTGGTCTGCTTTTTCTAGAGCAAACAGAACTTGAGGGACAGAAAAGGTCTCGTAGCCTCATGGCCTCTCTCTCTTTGGAAGAGAGAGAGAGGAGTCACCACATAGCACCCAGACTCAGCTAAGCAGAAGCTGCGTCCTTTCTGATCCATTCCACATCAACCCGGGGGCTGCCCCCTCGCACAGGTATTTAGCTAGAGCGATCATGAGTTCAATCAAACATTAAAGAAAGAACTCAAATTCAGTTTTTAACATTGAAGATCCCAGAAAGAAATTAAAAAAAAAAAAAAACCCAAAGATGTCTTTCAAAAGATAGTTTGGAAAAAATACCTAAGTACAACTTATATATAAAAATTCAGCTCTTCTCCATCTTCCTACCTTCCCACCCCCTCTAAGTACTGTGGTGCTCTACCCTCATCTTATTTTATTTTGAAAAACAGGTCTCCCAAAGTTATTGAGGGTCTTGCTAAACTGCTGAGGCTAGCCTCGAACCTATAATCCTCCTGTCTCACAGCCTTCCAAATACTGGGATACAATACTGGGATACCAAATAGAGGTGTGCACCACCACACAAGTCTATCTTTGTCTTTTTCGTCCTTCAAAAGTCAAAAAATGCCCGGCGTGGTGGTGCAAGCTTGTAATCCCAGTAATTGGGAGGCTACTTAGCTACTTCATGAGGCCCTACACAACTTAGTGAGACTCTGTTTCAAAATAATAAAAAATAGGGCTGGGGGTGTAGCTTGGAGGTAGAATGCCCCTGGGTTCAATCCCCAATAACACACACACACACACACACACACACACACACACACACACACACACAGAGGTCACAAAATAAGACCTGGGCTACAGACCTCACCCTTCACAAAAGTTACCCAATGAAGAGACCACATTAATGACCTAGAGCCCAGCCTTGTTTTACTCTCCCAGACCACACCCTGTTCCCCTACAGAGCTGGGCAGTGACAATTAGAATGATTTCCAGTACACACTTCAGAGTTTGGGAGGCAGACACAGGTATTCAAATCAAAGCAGGGTAACACATAGACATCAAGAAGATCCTGATTGTCCCCTTAGTCATTCACAGCCCTCAGTCACCTGTCAGTGGGTTTGTCAACAAGCCTGGGTAGGAACAGGGAAGTTTCACCACCATTGCCCCCCCCCCAATCCCCGGCTTGTGTCACACGCAAGGGGTCACACCCACCTACATAAGTGCCTGTCAGTTGAACCCTGCAGCCTCTGAAAACCTAGCCCAAGTCATACTTCTCAAAAACACTGATTTTCCTAGCTGGGAATAAGCAGGGAGTGCTAAGCGAAACCTTAAGTGTTGCCGTGGCAGAGAGAAAAGAAACATTATTGCCAAACAAAGAGGAAACTTGTAATACAAAGTATACACAGCAAGTAAAGCTTGAACTAGCAAGTGTTTTAAGATGTGTTCCCTGTAGCACTGTTACTAATCCCAAAGAATCTGTAACAAATTGAAGAGCCACTGAATTATGGCAGAGACATAATAATGGAATGCTATATACCCATTAAAAATAATAGCAAAAACTGGGTGTGGGAGGACACACCTGTAATCTTAGAATTTGGGAGGCTGAGACAGGAGAATCACAGGTTCAAGGCTAGCACATGTTTTTTGCAAGACTCGGTTTCAAAAATTAAAAAAAAAAAAAAAAAAAAAAAAGGGGCCAGGGGTGTAGCTCAGAGGTAGAAGGCACCTAGGTTCAGTCCTCAGTACCACAAAATGATAAGCCAGGCGTGATGGCACACGCCTCTAATCTCAGTACCTGGGAGGCTAAGACAGGAGGATTGCAGGTTCGTGACCAGCCTCAGCAACTTAACAAGACCCTCTGCAACTTAGTTAAAAAAAAAAAAAATAGGGCTAGGGGTGAGCTCAGAAGTAGACTGCCCCTGGGTTCAATTCCCAGTACCACAAATAATAATAATAACATAAATCCATATATAATAACAAAAGAAAGAGGTCCTTGATGTGTTCTGGAGAAAATTAATGCTAGAAATCTACTATACGCATATTTTCCAAACACACACACACACACACACACACACACACGTGCTTTTATATGCCCAAGAGAATGTATAAAGTATATAAAAGAAATTATTAATAGTGGTCACCTCTGGAGAGTAAGGATTAAGTGTACTTTTCCCCTTCTGTCCTCTTCACATTTCTTATTACATGCATTAATCACTCTTGATCTTTTTAAACTGTGCAATATTTTCTCCCAAAGACTGTGTACATGACTAAAACCAGCAAAACCTGATCTCAAATGCTACAGCCTGAATGAAGTATGTTACCTGCATTTAAATGCCTCTTGGTATAACTCACTCAAATTACATACCTGGGGATTCTCCCCGAGCACGTGGGCCACTGACATCACACCAAAGAGCGGTGCGTCCACAAACAGATCTCATGGCCGTGTCTGCACACTTCAGAAAAAAGACATCCTGAGAAAGAAGGTGGATTCCCAGCAGCTTGTTGAGTTTTCATTTGCTGCGGGTAGCTGTAGACACACAGGGGAGATCTACCTTGGGCAGAGGCCCTGCTTAAATATCCTTACTCCTCCTATCTGATCCTAGCTCTTGTTATCTTGCTTAGCCCTGTGGAAGAAGAGAACCACTGGCAGAGAGGAACAGGTTTCTCCTTGTATTTCTGCCTCGGTCGAATCTCCCTGACACCTCTCTGCAGGTGCACAGAGCCAGAGATCTCTGCTCTACAGGGAGCTTCTGAGCCCGGAGGAGCATTCCCACCAGACGCAGCCCACTTGCAGCAGGAAAGGACCTTCCCACGGAGCTTACTTAGACAAGTAACTAGAACATATGCAGCACATTTCTGAGCACTAGGAAGAGAAGCAAATTATTTCCAAAGTAACTGACATGATTAAAAATCACATGAGCCGGGCGTGGTGGCGCATGCTTGTAATCCCAGCATTCGGGAGGCTGAGACCAGAGGATCCGGGTTCGAGGCCAGCCTCAGCTACGTAGTGAGGCACTCTGCAACTTAGTGAGACTCGGTTTCAAAATAAAGAATAAAAATAGGGCTGGGGGTTTAGCTCGGAGGTAGAATGCCTCTGAGTTCAATCCCCAGTACCGCAAAAAAAAAAAAAAAAAAAA